>CAUYON010081827.1:0-20898 GCA_963573935.1 Arctocebus calabarensis
CCTGCAATCCCATTACTAGGCATCTACCCAGAAGGGAAAAAATCCTTGTATCATAAGGACACTTGCACTAGACTGTTTATTGCATCTCAATTTACGATCGCCAAAATGTGGAAACAACCTAAATGCCCACCAATCCAGGAATGGATTAACAAGCTATGGTATATGTACACTATGGAATACTATTCAGCCATTAAAAAAAATGGAGACTTTACAGCTGTTGTATTAACCTGGATGGAAGTGGAACACATTATTCTTAGTAAAGCATCTCAAGAATGGAGAAGCATGAATCCCATGTACTCAAGTTTGATATGAGGACAATTATTGACACGGTGGGGGTGAAGGAAGGGGAGAGCAAAGAGAGGAAGAATGAGGGAGGGGTGGGGAAAGGAAGAGCAGAGAGAGGGAAGGAGTGAGGGGGGTGGGGTCTTGGTGTGTGCCACACTTTTGGGGGGCAAAACACGATTGTAAGAGGGACTTTTCCCAATAAATGCAACCAGTGTTAAAAAAATAAAACCTCAATGATTACTACAAAAACCCTATTCCCAGAAATATAAAAATCTGAAGGAAATGAACCAATACCTGGAAGCATGCCACCTTCCTAGACTCACTGAGAAGGAATTAGAAATCTTGAATATACCTATATCAATCACTAAAATAGCATCAACAATACAAAATCTCCCTAAAAAGAAAAGTACGGGACCAGATGTCTTCACATCTGAATTCTTTCAAACCTTTCAAGAGCAACCTATATTATACAAACTTTTCCACAGCATAGAAAAAGAAAGAATACTTCCCAACACATTCTATGAAGCATATGTCACGCTGATACTCAAACCAGGAAAGGATCCAACAAGAAAGAAAATTATAGACCAATATCATTAATGAGTATTGATGCAAAAAATATTCAACAAGATCTTAGCAAACAGAATTCAATAACACATCAAAAAAATTATACACCACGATCAAACTGGTTTTATTCCAGGGTTACAGGGTTGGTTCAACATATGCAAATCTATAAATATATCACATCAATAAAATAAAAGCAAAGACCATATGATTCTCTCAATTGACGCAGAAAAAGCCTTTGATAATATCTAGCATCCTTTCATGATCAGATTTCTTAAGAAAACAGGCACAGACCCTTCCCTATTAAAGCACCATTGTCATACTTTAAAGAACATTTCTTAAACTGATAGAGGCCATCTACAGTAAACCCACACCCAATATCATATTAAATGGTGTAAAATTGAAAACATTTCCACTCAGATCAAGAATGAGGCAAGGTTGCCCACTATTGCCACTGCTATTCAACATAGTAACGGAAGTCTTAGCCATCACAATCAGGCAAGAGAAGGCAATCAAAGGTATCCAAAAAGGGTCAGAGGAAATTAACCTTTCACTCTTCGCTGATAATATGATCCTATACCTGGAAAATCTCAGGGACACAACTTCAAAACTCTTAGAAGTGATCAAGGAATATAGCAGCATCTCAGGATACAAAATCAATACTTACAAATCAGTAGATTTTATATACGCCAACAATAGTCAAGCTGACAATACAGTCAAGGACTCTATTCCTTTTACAACAGTGCCAAAGAAGATGAAATATCTGGGCATGTACCTAACAAAGGATGTGAAAGATCTCTATAAAGAGAACTATGCAACTCTGAACAAAGAAATAGCTGAAGATGTTAACAAATGGAAAAACATAACATGCTCATGGCTAGGAAGAATCAACTTTGTTAAAATGTCCATACTACCCAAAGCAACCTACAGATTTAATGTAATCCCTATTAAAGCACCATTGTCATACTTTAAAGAACTTGAAAAAATAGGACTTCATTTTATATGCAATCCGAAAAAACCTCGAGTAGCAAATATATTACTCAGAAATAAGAACAAATCAGGAGGCATCACATTACCAGACTTCAGGCTATACTATAAATCTATAGTGATCAAAACAGCATGATACCGGCACAAAAACAGAGCGGTAGATATACGAAACAAAACAGAGAACCAAGATAAGAACCCAGCTACTTATCACCATTTGATAAGTGATATCAAGCCTATCAAAAATATTCAGTGGGGGAAAGACTCTGTATTTAACAAATGGTGCTGTGTGAAATGGCAGGCAACCTGTAGAACACTGACACTGGACCCTCACCTTTCACCATTAACAAAAATTGATTCTCACTGGATAAAAGATTTAAACTTAAGACATGAAACTATAAAAATACTAGAAGAGAGTACAGGGAAAAAAAAAACACTTGAAGAAATTGGCCTGGGAGACTATGTTATGAGAAGGACCCCCCAGGGCAATTGAAGCAACATCAAAAATACATTACTGGGATCTGATCAAACTAAAAAACTTTTGCATATCCAAGAGCACAGTAAGAAAAGCAAAGAGACAACCTTCAGAATGGAAGATTTTTGCAGGTTATGCTTCTGACAAAGGTCTGATAACTAGAATCTACAGAGAACTCAAAACTAATCCATAAGTAGAGAATAGATAACCCCATTTCTATGTGGGCAAGAGACTTGAACAGAAACATCTATGATGAAGACAGGTGCATGAAACACATGAAAATATGCTCATCATCCTTAATCATCGGAGAAATGCTAATCAAAACCACTTTGAGATATCATCTAACTCCCGTAAGATTAGCCCACACCACAAATTCCCAAAACTACAGATGTTGGCGTGAATGCAGAGAGAAGGAAACGCTTTTTGCTGGTGGGAATGCAAGCTAATACAGCCGTTTGGAGAATCCTGAAGGAACTTAAAGTAGACCATTTGATCCTGCAATTCCTCTACTAGGTAGCTACCCAGAAGATCAAGAATTATTTTACAACAAAGACATTTGCACCAGAATGTTTACTGCAGCCCAATTCATAATAACCAAGACATGGAAACAGCCCAAGTGCACAATGACCCATGAATGGATTAACAAATTGTGGTATATGTACACCATGGAATATTATGTAGCCATGAAAAAAAGATGGAGACTTCACATCTTTTATGTTTATCTGGATGGATCTGGAACATATTCTTCTGAGTATCACAAAAATGGCAAAAAAGGTAGAAAGAAAGGCAAAAAAATAGCCAGGCATTGTGTTGGGCACCTATAGTCCCAGTTACTTGGGAGGCTGAGGCAAGACAATCGCCTAAGCCCAGGAGTTGGAGGTTGTTGTGAACTGTGTGACACCACAGTGCTCTACCAAGGACGATAAAGTGAGACTCTGTCTCTACAAAAAAAAAAACAAAATAAAAAAATTAACCATTCCAGTCCTGAAACAATGCCATCTAGCATAGTGGTTTTCAACCTTCCTGATGCTGCAACCCTTTAATACAGTTCTTCATGTTGTGGTGACAAAAATTATTTTTGTTGCTACTTCATAACTGTAATTTTGCTACTGTTATGAATTGTAATGTAAATATCTGATATGCAGTATGTATTTAGGCGACCCCTGTGAAAGGGTCATTCGACCCTCAAAGGGGTTGCGACCCACAGGTGAGTACCGCTGATGGTATATCCTTGAAATGACGTCATTTTCCCCAAATTACAGATAGAGAAACGAAGTTCAGACCAGTTATTTAATGTCAAAAAAGTAAGTAGATGGTTGAGCTCAAAATCAAATTTCTGTCTATCTAAGCTCAAACTCAACTTGTTAGCAGACTGTGGAAGAGGTAACAGTACAAAATTGGGCACCTGCTGTAAGAAACTTCCTTAAAGACACAAACCCAATTAATAGACATCAAACAATACAAACACTAAAGTATTCTATACTGACTATAACTTATAAACGGACAGGCCTAATAGAAGGGAAGATTCAGAATTAAACAAATTCCTTCAGTCAACAAATGATTCATGAAAGCACAATATGTGAAAGGCACTGTGAACACCAAAGATGACATAGCAGTGTATTAACATAATCCCTACCTATGGAGAGTAGAAATGGCAATAATAATAAATAGGTATGAGGTAAGGAATTTAGACAAAAATGAAGCATTTTAGGAGAAAAACAATTTCCTGGGTAGTTTTTTTTTTTTTTTTTTGAGACAGAGTCTCAGGCTATTGCCTTGGGTACAGTGCCATAGCATCACAGCTCAGAGCAACCTCAAACTCTTAGGCTTAAGCGATTCTCTTGCCTCAGACTTCTGAGTAGCTATGACTACAGATGGCCACCAGAACACCTGGCTATTTTTTAGAGACAGGGTCTCGCTCTTGCTCAAGCTAGTCTTAAATCTGTGAGCTCAGGGCAATCCACCTGCCTTGCCTCTGCCTCCCAAGTGCTGGGATTACGGGCATGAGCTACCATGCCCAGCCTTTGAGGAAAGCTACTTAAGAAACCAAATATTACTTGGTAAACACATATGATAAAAAGCCCAACAATAGAATAGGGCTTCCTCTACTCCAATTAGTTTTTGTTTTTTTTTTCCAAATAGTTTTTGGATAAGCAGGTCAAGCAGGTGAATGACCTTGTAAGATTACTGATTCCTAGCCATTCTAATAAATTGCTTTCATGATGTATCTTCTTTAAATGTGGCTTTTACTCTTGTACCCTCAATGAATCCCCAACAATTAAAAAAAAAAAAGTGGCTTTTACTGTGCTGTTATATGTCTCAGAAACCTTCAGATTTCTTCTTATTACTCTTCCCCGCCAATTACTAATCTCTTTTCCTATTCATCGCCTGTTCATATTGACACTGTTCTCCTATGTGGATACTTCGTGAAAAATATTCTGTTATACCAAAACATATCATGGATATAAATGCAACTTTACATTGAACATACTGCTGTCATCTTAAAAAAAAAACTTTTTTCTTTTTTAATTTTCTATTGAGACAGAGCCTCAGTCTGTCACCCCAGGGTTGAGTGCCATGGCATTCAGCCTAGCTCACAGCAACCAAGAACCCCTCTTGGGCTCAAGGGATCCTTATGCCTCAGCTTCCAAAGCAGCTGGGACTATAGATGCCCCCTACAATGCCTAGCTCATTTCCTAATTTTAGTAGAATGGTGTCTCATTCTTGGGCAGGCTGGTCTCAAATTCCCAAGCTCATCTCAAATTCCCAAGCTCAAGCAATCCATCATTTCAGCCTCCCAAAGTGCTAGGATTATAAGCATGAGTCACTGCACCCGGCCCTATTTTTTCACAATTCAATAAACTGTGCTCTGGTCGCTTTAGCAGTTAATATCTACAAGCCACATGAAATAAGTATGACAAATATGCTGATTTACACAAAATGTATGTATTAAAACATATTGAAAAGATACACAGACAACTGCACTATAGAGCCCCTAAAGCCTTGGAAATAAGATAGTTCTATGAGATTTAAATTAATAGGCAAGTGTGGTGGCTTACATCTATAAATACAGTATTTGGGAGGCTGAGGCAGGAGGATTACCTAAGGCCAGTAATTCAAGACTAGCCTGGGCAATGTGGCTAGATCTCATCTTTATAAAAATAAACAAAAAAAATTGTTTGGTGTCATGGTACACACCTGTAGTCCTAGCTACTCAGGAGGCTGAGGAAGGAGAATCCCTTTGAGCACTGGCATTCAACACTACAGTGACATATGATGATACCACTGCATCCCAATCTGTGCTAAACATTAAGATCATGTCCCTTCTGTTCCCATGAAACCTAATATGAAATATTGAAGGCCTAGATTAGACTGGTGGAGGTTACGAAGAGAAAACAGACACTAGAGACCAGGTACGTTCCATAAAATTACTACTCACTGAGCCACAGGTGCCACCCTTGTCTTATTTTTTATTAGAAAAATTTTCAAGTATACACAGAATCAAATGTTACTAGCATATTATCAAGTAATTGTGTTTAATCTCCTCACCTATAGTGCCCTCTACTCAGGAGACTGAGTTAGGAAGGATCACTTGAACTTAGGAGTTGGAGGTTGCTGTGAGCTAGGCTGATGCCATGGCACTCTAGCCAACGCAGTATGTTGGGATAATTATACTGTACTCAATTAACTGTATCATTCATGTCATTCAGTATTATGGATAATTAGAAATGGATGTTTTGGGCGGTGCCTATGGCTCAATGGGGTAGGAGGCTATATGGGATTTGAACCGACCACCATATGCCAGAGGTGGTGGGTTCAAATCCAGCCCCGGCCAAAAGATGCAAAAAAAAAAAAAAGACAAAATACTTAAAGAAAAAAAGAGCTCCTGCTCTAAATTAATTACAAATGGATACGTAAGTTCTGACAAATAAGTTCTCGAACTCATCCTAGAAAAAGTGCAATATACCTCATTGTTGAGTATCACTATGGTAACCTTTAAGAGCTATGCACCAAGGCCAACACCTGATACACCCTTTGAAGCAATTCTGGAATTCTTTTCCTTGAACGATCACCAGAGATCCCCCTCCTCACTAGGCTTCATTACCTTCATACATGGCCATTCGTTTTTGTTTTTTTTTTTGAGATGCCTTCTTGTTATGCTGTCTAAGGCTGATTGAGAACTCCTGGGTAAAAGCAATCCTCCCACCTTGGCCTCCTAAATAGGGAGGACTATAGTAGGCATGCTACTATGCCCTGCTTACTTTCATTTTGAATCCCAAATTAACAGCATTAATTTATCTGTTTCTTATAAAATGTATAATCAACAGGAAAATTATTTATTAGTATCTCAAATATTAAAAATATACTATATTGGTTCGGCACCTGTGGCTCAACCGGCTAAGGCGCCAACCATATACACCTGAACTACAGGGTTCGAATCCAGCCCAGGCCTGCCAAACAACAATATGGCTGCAACCAAAAGACCATATATTGTAGACTTATCTTTATAAACAGGCATTGTGGCAGGCGCTTGTATTCCCAGCTACTTGGGGGGGGGGGGGGAGGTAGGGGAATCACTTGAGCCCAGGAGTTGGAGGTTGCTGTGAGCTGTGATGTCACAGCATTCTACCCAGTGCGACAGCTTGAGGCTCTGTCTCGAAAAAAAAAAAAAAAAAAAAACTATTTATCTATACTCAATATGTTAAAATAAAGGTTTTATTCCTTCATATTTTATTACTCCCCTATAGTTTCAACTATAATGTAACATTATATTAACTTACTTCTGCCTAAGCTTTCTACCCCATCTGTTGTTCAATGAAAATGTTCATTTCTGTATGTTAAAATTCTTATCATTCACATCTAATTCCTTAATTTTTTAAATTAAATCTAGTAATTTTACTATTACAACATCCTCTCAGAACAACTTAAATATTTTATGCAAAGCTAGGCACTCATAGCACAGTGGTTATGGTGCCAGCCATATACACCCAGGTTGGAGGATTCAAATCCAGCCCAGGGCAGCTAAAACAACAATGAGAACTGCAATAAAAAAAATAGCCAGGGATTGTGGAGGGCGCCTGTAGTCCCACCTACTGAGAGGCTGAAGCAAGAGAATGGCTTAAGCCCAGGAGTTTGAGGTCGCTGTGAGCTGTGACACCACGGCCCTGTACTGAGGGCAACATAGTGAGACTCTGTCTCAAAAAAAACAAAAAAATTTATGCAAAATTGCACAATTAGTATCATTTTTCCTATTTATTCACTCACATAGGTTTTTCATTTGGTTACCCTATTTTTAGCTGTCAGAGATTATGGAGTTTTAACCTGGGATTGAGGGACGCATTTTAGGAAGTGTATAAATTCACTGTTAGAATAATCTATGAAAAATTGCTCATCTTTTTTTGTTTTTGAGGGAGATGATCCAATCATTTTTGTTTTTTTGAGAGAAAGTTTAACTATGTTGCCCTCGGTAGAGTGCCATGGCGTTACAGCTCATAGTAACCTCAAATTCTTGGGCTCAAGTGATTCTCTTGCCTCAGCCTCCTAAGTAGCTGGCAATACCAGGCACACGCCATAATGCCCAGGTGTATTTTTGTTGCAGTTGTCGTTGTTGTTTAATGGGCCCAGGCCAGGTTCGAACCTGCCACCCTCAGTGGATGTGGCTGGAGCCATAACCACCGTGCTATGGGCACCAGCCTGATCCAATCATTTTTTATCAAAATGTGAAGTAAGTTCAGGACCTCAAAATGATTAACAATCAACATGCTTATTCCCAGGATATACATAACAATCCCACTCATTAGATGTTCAGAAAATACCCCATTCTCTTCATTTAAGTACTAATATTTACATCTTTAAAATGAACTGACTTTTTCTTTCCACACACATTTTCTGAAACTCTATTTACCACAATTAAAACAGAAATGAAAACTCTGTGCTAACATTGACTGGATGAGGTCTGAGTTAGTCATGAAGTGAGATTTCTAAGTAGATCTGAAAATTTGACTCCAAGAAAATGTAGCTTACACAGGTACAGTAAAAAACAAAAAGGTTCAGCTGGATAAGGCACCACAAGACTCACTAAATTCCATATTGATTCATGATTGTAGGAATTTCCATGAATTAAATATGATGATCCAATTCTACATTAATATAACCAATAAGAGAATTCAGATTCAGAATTCTCAAACATCACTCCAGATAATGAAAAGATCTAACTGGCTCTCTATAATGGAAAAAAACGACTGCAACCTTGGTGCCAGGCTCAATTTAAGTAAATCAAGATGGCATGAAGGGTAGAAAAACAAATAAAAGGCAAAAGAATCTAGTAACAACTCTACTACTTAGCAGCTGTGTAGCATTAGGCCTTATTTAACCATCCAGAGTTCTCTCATTTGTAAAATGAAGTTAACATATTACTTAAATGTCTGATGATAGTATCAAAGATAATTATCATGTAGATCTGAAAAATAATCATCTTTATATCCCATTTATTTTTATTGGCTAAAAGGTCAGTTTTCTTTTCTTTTTCTTTTTTTGTTTTTTCTTTCTTCTTTATTTTCATCTTATTTTATTTTTTATTAAATCACAGCTGCGTACATTAGTGCAATCAAGGGGTATAATGTGCTGGTTTCATATACAATCTGAAATGTTTTCATCAAACTGTTTAACATATCCTTCATGGCATTTTCTTTTCTTTTTTTTTTTTTTTTTTCCCCCAGTGGTAAGACAGAATTTATTTACAGAAAAGAATACAGAAAACACTAAAGCTCCTGGTCGAGAGAGAGAACTCAAGTGAGCAGAGAAAAGCTCTCTCTGTTTCTCTCCCGGTCTTACCCGTCTTCTCCTTTAGGCTTTTAGTCTCAGGGTATATATAGGTGTATGGGTTCCTCAGCCAGGAAACAAATGAACACAGAACGAATGTATGTCCATTCATGGAATTGACCCTAGGAAATTCACATGAAATTGACCTAGGCATAGGAAATCCACATTTAGTCCTAAGTGTAAAGTGAAGGAGACACCAAGGCACAGGTGTCTCCTAAGCGGTTGTCCAGCCTTTTTGGCTATTGGACCCTCCGGTGAGGGTTGGAGGTCCCCCTCCTTGCCTGTCATCCAGCCCACTGGTTCTTCAGCTGGCTGCCACAGCACCAACACCACCAAAAAGGTCAGTTTTCAAATGAAAGGAATTCAAAAGAATATACGGGGTTAAAAGTTATACAAATTGGAAGGCGTATGTTGGTTTCACCCCAAAGGGCTGCCTGTTGCTGGTTCCCAGGAATGTATCATGATCCCCTCCTGTGGCCTCAGCACAGAGCCAGTGGCAGATGCTTCTCTGGGGTGGGGCTGGGCTACAGCTCCTTCTCTTTCTTCCTCCCTTCCTCTCTCTCTCTCTCTCTTTGGGTCTCCTGTCAAGATTGGGAATCTTTTTAAACTACAAATCCAAAATTCACTTACTGCCCTCCCAAAAATTCCAATTCAGTTGTAATTCACTGACAATTATGAGGCAGAAAACTGAGAACGTTACTCATATTTTCCCGCTATAAAAATGGGAAACTTTCGCCTTCGATAAAATCTCTTCATTTGAGCACTTACAATCATCTTAGAGATTTTTCCAACCTTTGTAAATGAAACATAAGGGTAATTGAACTTGATGTAATTTCTCAGTTAAATTTTAGATACTTATTTAATTTTTGTTTATCTATTTTTTTAGAGACAGAGTCTCACTTTGTGGCCCTAGGTAGGCGTCACAGCTCACAGCAACCTCCAGCTCTTGGGTTTAGGCTACTATCTTGCCTCAGCCTCCCAAGTAGGTGGGACTACAGGCACCTGACACAACGCCTGGTTATTTTTTGTTGCAGTTTGGCCAAAGTCAAGTTCAAATCCGCCACTCTTGGTATATGGGGCCGGTGCCCTACCCACTGAGCCACAGGCACCGCCCCCGACTTTTCTTTTTTTTAATCTTACTGAACTAGTATGTCTACTTCAGTTTTAAAAATAATGATATTAAACATTCTTCTTCTTTATTTTTTTTTTGAGACAGAGCCTCAAGCTATGGCCCTGGGTACAGGTGCCATGGCATCACAGCTCACAGCAACCTCCAACTCCTGGGTTCAAGTGATTCTCCTGCCTCTGCATCCCAAGTAGCTAGGACTACAGGCACCTGCTACAATGCCTGGCTATTTTTTGGTTGAAGCCATCATTGTTGTTTGGCAGGCCCGGGTTGGATTTGAACCAGCCAGCTCAGGTATATGTGGCTGGTGTCTTAGCTGCTCGAGCCACAGGCGCCTAGCATAAACAGCATTCTTTTATTCCCAATATTAGAGGGAAAGCATTCTATAATAAGTATGTTAACATCATAAGATTTTGTGTAAATACTTTCTTTAGTCTCACTGTGTTGCCCAGGCTGGAGCACACTGGTACAATCACAGCTCATTGCACACACAAACTCCTAGGCCTAAGGTAGGCTCCTATAGGTCAAGGGATTTGGTTAAAGCCTCCTCAGAATGTAATACTGATAGAAAATAAAGTGTCTAAGAAGGAATTAGCTAACCTCTATGCTAATTTCTATGTTAAATTCGTATTATACAAGTTTTAGTCTCTTGATTTTTTACTTTTATATATTTGTTTCCTAATTTTATTATATTCTTCCATTTTTATTATATCCTTCACTTTACATTTTGGGTTATTTGTTGTTTGTTTGCTAGTATTTTGAGTAGAAGCTGATATTTCCAAATATATACACTTAGAGCTATAAATTTCTAAGGACTGTTTTAAGTACCTACCACCAGTTTTAAAATGTAATTTTATTCACTTCAAGATATTTTCTAAAGTAAATTATTACTCCTTTGACCACAAGTTCTATTAAACATTTTGCTTAATTTCAAAATATTTGGGGAATTTTCTGGCAATGTCTTCTGTAATGGATTTCTAGTTTAATTTCATTGTGGCCATAGAACTCACTCTGTATGACTTCAATCCTAGAAAATCTGTGGGATATGCTTCATAGCCCAGCATATGGACTACATTCATAAGTGTTCCTTACATGTTCAAAAGTAACGTATGTCCTACAGTTTGAGATAGAAAGAAGGAATATAGAGGTCTATGTCTGTTAACTAGGTCGTATTTATTAGCAGTGACTACTTGTTCCATAAAATTATGAAGAAGTATGCTGACCATGAATTTTTCCTTATACTTTTTTAAATTTTTGTATCATCTAGTTCAAAGATATCTTAATGGGTGCATATACATTTAGAATTGTTAAATTTTCTCATTGAATTGACAATTTTATAATTACAAAACATTCCATTAAATTCCTAGAAATACTTCTTGTCTAGAGTATTTATATAATATGCATTCCAGCCATATCACCTTTCTTGTACTGAAGTCTTTGTATAGTGTTACCTTTTTCTATCTTTTTTTTTTTTTTTTTTTTGCAGTTTTTGGCTGGGGCTGGGTTTGAACCCACCACCTCCGGCACATGGGGACTGCACCCCTACTCCTTTGAGCCACAGGCGCTGCCTCCTTTTTCTATCTTGTTTTTTGAAACAGAGTCTCACTTTGTCGCCTTTGGTAGAGTGGCATCAGAGCTCACAGCAACCTCAAACTCTTGGGTTCAAGCGATTTTCCTGTCTCAACCTCTCAAATAGCTGGGGCTACAGTCGCCCACCACAATACCCAGCTATTTTTAGAAACAGGATCTTGCTCTTACTCAGGCTGGTCGCCAACATATGAGCTCAGACAATCCACCGCCATGGTCTCCAAAAGTGCTAAGATTACAGGCATGCGCCATTGCACCCGGCCTCCTTTTTCTATCTTATTATTTTCAATTTCCTTATATTAAAGTATAGCTTTTTTTTAGACAGAGCCTCGACCTGTTGCCCTGGGTAGAGTGCCGTGGTATCACAGCTCACAGCAACCTCCCATTCCTGGGCTTAAGCAATTCTCTTGCCTCAGCCTCCTAAGTAGCTGGGATTACAGGCGCCTGCCAAGCGCCTGGCTATTTTTTGGTTGTAGTTGTCATTGTTGTTTGGCAGGCCTGGGCTGGATTCAAGCCCGCCAGCTTTGGTGTATGTGGCTGGCGCCTTAGCTGGTTGAGCTACAGGCGCCAAGCCTAAAGTATTTTAACTTTTATAAATAGAAGCTAATTGCATTCTTTTTTTTTTTATACAGTTTGCCACTATTTTTTAATTTGGTTGCTTAGTCCTTCTCAATTTAATATAAAGATGGGTTTAGGTCTACCATCTTATTATTTGTTTCATAGTTTTCCCATCCTCTGTTATTTCTTGACTTCTTTTTAAAATGCATTTTAGGCAGGAGTGGTGGCTAACACCTATAATTCTAGCACTCTGGGAGACCAAGGAAGGTAGACTGCTCGAGCTAAAGAGTTCAAGACCAGCCTGAGCAAGAGCAAGACCCAGTGTCTAAAAGTAGTTAAGCAAGTGACAGGTGCCTGTAGTCCCAGCTACTTGGGAGACTGAGGCAAGAAGAATACTTGGATCCAAGATTTTGAGGTTGCTATGTGCTATGAGGCCACAGCAGTCTACAGAGGGCAAAAGTAAGACTGTCTCAAAGAAAAAATGCAGTTTAGAGTAAGAGTATTTTATTTTATTTTGGGTTTTGTTTTTTTTTTGTTGGAGATGAGAGTGTCACTATATCACCCTTGGTAGAGTGCTGTGGCGTCACAGCTCACAGCAATCTCAACAAACTCTTCAGCTCAAGCGATTCTCTTGCCTCAGCCTTCCAAGTAGCTGGGACTATAGGCACCTGCCACAAAGGTCCAGCTATTTTTGTTGTTGTTGTAGTTGTCATTGTTGTTGGCAGGCCTGGGCTGGGTTCGAACCTACCAGCCCTGGTGTATGCCGCCGTGGGCACCCTAGCCACTGAGCTACAGGTGCCAAGCCAGATTGTAACTTTTGTAACAATATTTGCAATCTTTTCTTTAATATTCCTGCATATATATTTACTTTAAAGTTGGAATCTAGTTATTCCATTTTATGGATTTTCTCTGTTAATCTGTTTAAACTATAAAGTCTTTTGCTTGATTTTTAATCAGTTACTATCCCATATTCTTAGGCTAGATACATATTTTCTTTTTTTATTCTTTCTTTTCAGACAGAGTCTTTCACTCTGTTGCCCTGGGTAGAGTGTCATGGCATCATAGCTCACAGCTACCTCAAACTCTCAGGCTCATCAGGTCTTCCCCAGGAGCTGGGACTACAGGTACCTGTTGCAAGGCCCAGCTCATTTTTTCTATTTTTCTTTCATTTTATTCTTAGTTGAGACAAGAGTCTCACTCTTGCTTAGGCTGGTGTGGAACACCTGAGCTCAAGCAATCTACCTGGCTCCCAGACTGCTAGGACTACAGCCACCTCACTAGAAGGATAGATAGGTATTTTCTGATTAATTTTGATTTTCAGATACCATGTGTGAGAAACTAAACAGATAATCTGATATTTCTCATAATTTTTTTAAGAGGTAAATTTGACATGTGTTTTTGTCAGGCAGTTTAAAAGCAAAGAATAATAGTAAATCCCAGATTACCTTAATCCAATCAGTGGTAGAGACGACTAAAACATGGGCTTTGATCTCTGTAACTGTGGATTAGTCCAGTGTACTATTTGAGACAGTTTCTTAAATAGGGGTAATTTTTGCTCACCAGGGGACATTTGGCAATGCATAAAACATTTTTGATTGACACACAGTAAGGTGAGAAAGTTGCTACTGGCATCTGTTGAACATAGACTAGGGATGACCCTAAACATCTCACAACGCACAAAAAAGTCCTCCAAATACATAATTATCTAGTCTAATGTGTCAATAGGGCTGAGACTGAGAGATTCTATTCCCTTTGCTGTTTAAATATAAAAGCAAAGAGGTTTAGCAAAGCTCTCCCTCCTTATAGGCTTAAACTTTAAATGTCTCCCTAGTTCAAGTACACAAGACAAAACTGCTGAGCTTCTTTATCTCTCAGAGGTCTTTTCTCAAACCTATAGACATACCAGCAAAGGCAAAGAGGCCTTGTATGTTAGTTTCAATACACTGCGTTTCCTTTTCCCCACAGAATTTGGCTCTATAATTCTTCATAGCTTTGGAGACTGTTCAAATATATATATATAATTTATTTATTTATTTATTTTTTGTAGAGACAGAGTCTCACTTTATCGCCTTTGGTAGAATGCTGTGGTGTCACACAGCTCACAGCAACCTCCAACTCCTGGGCTTAGGCAATTCATCTTGCCTCAGCTTTCCGAATAGTTGGGACTATAGGTGCCTGCCACAACGCCCAGCTATTTTTCTGTTTTGCAGTTCAGCTAAGGCCAGGTTTGAACCCACCACCTTAAGTATATGGGGCTGGTGCCCTACTGGATGAGCCACAGGCTCCACCCCAAAGATATATATATTTTATTGCTTATTTTGGTTTAGCTTTTCCAGTTCTTAATAGCAGAGCTGATACAAATTTTCCTTACCTGACAAGCTGTTTCCTGAGACCAAACACAATGTGTTGGTGTGGTGTCAGTGCCCTAGAAAAACATCGTATACCACTGATAAGACAGCCCTTACTGGAATTAAGGATGCCAATGACAGAGCCCAGCATTTTGGGAGACCAAGGTAGGTGCATCTTCTAAGCTCAGGAGTTCAAGACCAGCCCAAACAAAAACAGAACCCAGTCTCTAAAAAATAGTCAGGTGTTGTGACAAGCCCTTGTAGTCCCAGCTACTTGGGAGGCTGAGGCAAGAAGATTCACTTGAAGACAAAAGTTTGAAGACAAAAGTTGCTGTGAGCTACGATGCAACAACACTCAGCCCCAGGGCCCAGAATGAGACTCTGTCTCAAAAAAAAAAAAAAAAAAGGATGCCAAGCACAGAGTAACCTTGCTGGGATATGCTAATGCAGTATGTATGCAAAGTGTAAACTTGCTCTGTTAGGCAAAAGCTTGTGTCCTCACTATTTTCAAAGAGTGAATTTCTTACCCACCCTCAACCTAACAAAAAGAAATACATTACCAGGGATGATATGATAATTTTCTAACTGGTTTTTTAATATTTTTTACCCGAGGTCAACCTCTCTGCAGAGAAGCTAGACTGAATGACTACTAGAAGATTTTGTTATTCACTGACAACTGTTCTGGCTCATTCTTCAGCTAAAATTTTCGTCAAAAATAATATTTATGCCATGTACTCCCTCAAATGTGACTTCATTAATTTAGCTATGTGATCAGGATATCCTCAGATCAAGAAAAAAGGGATATAAAAATACTTTCTTGAACCCATACATCTATATGTACCCCAAGACTAAAAGCCTAAAGGGGGAGATGGGGAAAGACTGGGAGAGAAACGGAGAGAGCTTTTCTCTCCCGACTTGAGTTCTCTCTCTCTCTACCAGGAGGAGCTTTAGTGTTTTCTGTAAATAACTTCTGTCCTACCACTGGGAAAAAAAAAAAAAAGAAAGAAAGAAAATGCCACGAAGGCTATGTTAAACAGTTTGATGAAAACATTTCAGATTGTATATGAAACCAGCACATTGTACCCCTTGATTGCACTAATGTACGCACTGTGATTTAATTAAAAAAAAAATACTTTCTTGAACAGTGTGAACATTAGAGAAGTTAGGATTATAGGGAAACAGTTGGATTGACTGTAATAATAATAATGTATTAATTATTAATAATGTAATAATTAATAATGGAATGACTGTACGAAAGGTTGTGTGATGGGGTCAGATATGCAGAATGGGAGCGGAGGTGAGCCTCCAAAAAGAACACATTATACTGGGGGTTTCATGAAACAGCTTGGCACAAACATCAAAGGACTTCCAGAAAAGGTCTGCAAGGGACTAGCTGGAGTCAGAAAGGACCCCAGGGCAAAGGTCCGCAACGGCCTGGCTAGAGGACTGAAAGGGCTTGGGAAGCCATTTTAGAACAACATTTGTAGCTGACTCATTGAAAAAGATTAGTTCTTATAAGACAATTCAGCTTTGCTCCTCCCTGTCCTTAAAAGGAGGGAGGTGTCAACTATCTGCCCCACAGGAAACAAAGGATTAACTGGGTGGCATCTAGTTCCAAAGTCCACGCCCCCATTTCCTTTGTTTTCTATAATCCTGCTTGTGATTGGTCAACATCTTAAGAAGTAAAATTAGGCTTGCAAAGGGCTCAGTGGTTAGAACATCAGCCACATACACCAGGGCTGGCAGTTTAAACATGGTCTACTAAACAACAATAACAACATAGCTGGGCGGTTGTGGCGCGGGCCTATAGTCCCAGCTACTTGGAAGTCTGAGGTAAGAGAATTGCTTAAGTTCAAGAGTTTGATGTTGCTGTGAGCTGTGACACCACAGCACTCTACCCAGGGCGACAGCTCGAGACTCTGTCTCAAAAACAAAAAGAAGTAAAATGAACAAAAATAGCTAAAGGGTTATTGGGTGGGTAATCCAGAATTAGGGCAGGAGAAACTGCAGAGATAACGTATGTTGTTGTTGCTGCAAACACTCACTAATCAAGAGAAATAATAAAAACCAATTGCAACCAGAGTTTGAGGTCTTCATTGCCTCTCTCATGAAGGGTATTGATCTCCTAGGCTCACTCTATAAATTCTACTCTGCTTCTATTGTCTTTCTTTACTTTTCTCATTCCCTCCTCACTGCTGAGCACTGGAGACATTCACAGCTTGTGTGAGGGCTGGCTCCCTACAACAGCATGCCCGCAATAATAAACAGAAGTGTGGCTGTGGAAGATTGTCAAAAGGGGTTTAACATGAAGGATGCCATGTATGACATTGCCACTGTTTGGAATACAATGGCTAAAGACATAGTCACACAAGCTTGGCACAGAAGAATTTTGTATGCCCAGTGAAGAAAAAAAAGTCTGACCTCCTCACATATGCAAAAAATACACCATCAGAGTTCATTAGTATGCTGGGAAGAAGTGGAAAATGAAGAGTTTTTTTTTGAGACAGATTCTCACTATGTCGCCCTGGGTATAGTACCCTGGCGTCACAGCTCACAGCAACCTCTAACTCTCGGACTTAAACAATTCTCTTGCCTCAGCCTCCCAAGTAGCTGGGACTACAGGTACCCGTTTAGCTATTTGTTTTTTGTTTTTTTTTTTTTGCAGTTTTTTGGCCAGGGCCAGGTCTGAACCCACCACACCTCCAGGATATGGGCCCGGCGCCCTACTCCTTTGACCCACAAGTTCCACCCATTGGCTATTTCTTGGTTGTAGTTCCCACTGTTGTTTGGCAGGCCTAGGCTGCTTTTGAACCTGCCACCTCAGGTGTGTGTGGCTGGCACCCTAGCCATTGAGCTACAGACACTAAGCCAAACGAAGAATTTTTATTTACTTATTTTTTTAACATCAATAACGTACTCTAAGCTCAGTGCCTGTAGCTCAGTGGCTAGGGTGACAGCCACATACACTAGAGCTGGTAGGTTTGAATCTAGCCCATGCCTGTCAAACATTAACAACTGCAACCAAAAAATAGCCAGGTGCTGTGGTGGGCACCTGTTGTCTTAGCTAATTGGGAGGAGACTAAGGCAAGAGAATCACTTAAGCCCAGGAGTTGGAGGTTGCTATGAGCTGTGATGCCAATGCACTCTACTCAGGGTGGCAGCTTAAGGCTCTGCCTCAAAATAAACAAACAAACAAACAAACATTTTAAGAAATAGCTGTTGTGATGGGCACCTATAGTCCCAGTTACTTAGGAAACTGAGGCAAGAGAATCGCTTGAGCCCAAGAGTTTGAGGTTGCTCTGAGCTGTGACACCAAGGCACTCTACCCAGGGCAACATAGTGAGACTCTGTCTCCAAAAAAAAAAAAGAAAGAAAAAGAAATAAAATAATAATAATAATAATAATAATATACTCTACTTGTTCATTCACTCATCAATGGTGAAATAGCCAATATGATTGTAAATCAAGGTGATAGTAAGAAGTGATGATGAAGAAGACATTAACTGCACAAAAAGTGCCTAAAGATAACATGCAGTATCATATAAATACGTGAAAGGCTTGCTCAATGAATAAAGCTGTGTGCATTCATACCAGAACAAGAAATATCAGTTTATAAATTAGAGAGAGACCTCTAAGACAAAAACCACTGTGAAGGCCAGGGCCGGTGGCTCACACCTGTAATCCTAGCATTCTGGAAGGCCAAAGCAGGTGGACTGCTCGAGCTCACCAGTTCAAGACCAGCCTGAGTAAGAGCTAGACACCCGTTTCTAAAAATAGTCAGGTATTGTGGCAGATGCCTGCAGTCCCAGCTACTCAGGAAGCTGAGGCAAGAGGATCACTTGAGCCCATGAGTTTGATGTTGCTATAAGCTAGGAGGAGGCCAGGGTACTCCACCAAGGGCAACAGTGAGATTGTGTCTCAAAAAAGAAAAAACAATCTCTAGCAACTGACTGAGCTGTGGTACCCTGCCCTCCACCCCCATAGTCCCAAATACTTGGCAGGAAACACCTCAGGCCAGGAGTTTCAAGTCCAAGCTTGTACCTCATCTCTACAAAACACACAAAAAACTCCCAGCAACTGTGCCATGTGTTTTTCCTTCTGCTTGCAAAATCAAACATGACACAGAAATATTAATAGAAAACATTTCTAGCCTTTAAACTTCAGAAAACCTGAATTCATCACCTTCAACTTTATATCCTTTATAGGTGGGAGAAAACAAAGAAGAAAAGAATGTTAATAATATAGCATTGTGGGGTTCAAGGTGGTAGGGCCAAATGCATACGGCCCACCAAATAGTGTAGAGCGCAGGGGCCCAGAAAATACAGCCAGACACAAAAAGCCCACTGAATAGCCAAGTACACAAGTCTCCCCCATAAAGGTAAGAGTGTAGCAACCTGGTAACCCCGGATTCTTTTTTGGTTTTGAGACAGAGTCTCACTATTTCGCCCTTGGTAGAGTGCTGTGGCGTTCCAGCTCATAGCAACCTCAAACTCTTGGGTTTCAGTGATTCTCCTGCCTCAGCCTCCCAAGTAGCTGGGACTACAGACACCCGCCACAAAACCAGGCTATTTTTTGTTGCAGTTGTCATAGTTGGTTAGGTGGCCCAGGTGGGGTTCAAACTCACCAACTTCAGTATAGGTGGCTAGCACCGCATCACTGTGCTACGGGCACCAAGCCAACCCTGGACTCTTATATTCCCATCTTACCGTGTCCTTCATGCTGACTTCCTTTTCAAACTGAGCTCACTTATACCCAAGTGAATAAACTGCCTAGTTGCCCACACTGTACCTGGAGTCCATTTCCATTTTTCACGTCTTGGAAGACTCTCTCACATGGAACAGAACAAATGAATTTAGTAATACCACTAATGTACTAAATAAATAATTCACAGTATCATATATACTAATACATAATATAATATATATACTAATACTAATACATAATATACTAATTCACAGTATCATATATATATATATATATATACACACACTAGTATACAGTATCATATATATATATGTGTATTTTAAGAGACAGAGTCTTACTTTATCGCCCTCGGTAGAGCGCCATAGCATCACACAGCTCACAGCAACCTCCAACTCCTGGGCTTAGGCAATTGATTCTCTTGCCTTAGCCTCCTTAGTAGCTGAGACTACAGGCACCTGCCACAATGCCGGGCTATTTTTTTGTTGCAGTTTGGCCGCGGCTGGGTCTAAACCCGCCACCCTCAGTATATGGGGCTGGAGCCCTACCCACTAAGCCATAGGCGCTGACTCACAGTATCCAATACTAAGGACTGATGGCAGGTAGCTGAGTGTTGAAGCACTTGCTTACAGTCCCAGCCACTCAGGAGGCTGAGAAAAGAGGATTCCTTGAATCCTTGAAACTTGAGGTTGCTGTAAGCTAGGCTGACAGCATGGCACTCTAGGTTGGCAACACAGTGAGACTGTCTCCAAAACTAATAATAAATAAACATAAAATTTCTATCTATAACATTATGCAAAAAGAGTTTTAACTTATTCATCTAAAATAATTTCCCCCTTTCTCTATCAATCTAATGTCAAAATGAATAGTTTTTCAGTTACTATGAAAAGTACATACAAAATATCTTATGTTTCTTAGACTTTTAGAAATCTTATCTGATCTAATGTCTTGAAAATCATTTTGGCTCGGCGCCTATAGCTCAAGGGGCTAAGGTGCCAGCCACAAACACCAGAGCTGGCAGGTTCAAATCCAGCTTGGGCCTGACAAACAACAATGACAACTACAACCAAAAAATAGCCGGGTGTTGTGGTGGGCTCCTGTAGTCCCAGCTACTTGGGAGGCTGAGGCAGGAGAATCACTTGAGCCCAAGAGTTTGTGAGCTGTGATGCCACAGCACTCTACCCAGGACGACAGCTTGAGGCTCTGTCTCAAAATAAATAAATATTAAAAATTAAAAAAGTAAAGAAAATCATTTTACCAACGTAATTTCTGACTTTTTGTTTTTCTTTTGAGACAGAGCCTCAAGCTGTCACCCTGGACAGAGTGCTATGGCATCATAGCTCACAGCAACCTCCAATTCCTGGGCTCAAGCGAGTCTCATGCCTCTGCCTCCCAAGTAGCTGGGACTACAGGCGCCCGCCACAATGCCTGGCCATTTTTTGGTTGCAGCC
>CAUYON010081828.1:0-70299 GCA_963573935.1 Arctocebus calabarensis
CCCATTACTAGGCATCTACCCAGAAGGGAAAAAATCCTTGTATCATAAGGACACTTGCACTAGACTGTTTATTGCAGCTCAATTTACGATTGTCAAAATGTGGAAGCAAACTAAATGCCCACCAATCCAGGAATGGATTAACAAGTGATGGTATATGTACACTATGGAATACTATTCAGCCATTAAGAAAAATGGAGACTTTACAGCCTTTGTATTAACCTGGATGGAAGTGGAACACATTATTCTTAGTAAAGCATCTCAAGAATGGAGAAGCATGAGTCCCATGTACTCAAGTTTGATATGAGGACAATTAATTACAATTATTGACGTGGTGGGGGTGAAGGAAGGGGAGAGCAGAGAGAGGAAGAATGAGGGAGGTGGGATCTTGGGGTCTTGGTGTGTGCCACACCTTTTCGGGGCAAAACACGATTGTAAGAGGGACTTTACCCAACAAATGCAACCAGTGTAACATGGTTTCTTGTACCCTCAATGAATCCCCAACAATAAAAAAATGTGCTTTGGAGTCGGAGATTAATGAAGAGAGGGACCATAAAGGAAGAGAAGAAGGTACCATGACAGCTGGGTTTTCAAGGATCATCAGTAGCTCAACAGGAGCAGCAAAAGCACAAATGAAGATGTGTGAAATACATGTTTTCAGGAGCAGCAGGTCTGGGAGTTGGTGCTGTCGTGGCACACGTGAGGGGACTGAGGGTGCTCCGGAGCTGAGGCCGAGCAGGCAGAGCCCAGTGAGACAGGCTTGCTCAGAGAACCTCCCTGGCACTCTTCGTGGCTCCTGGCTGCTGAATTATGGAGACCTGAGCAGGTATAATTCCATTTCCCGTATTTTTAGCAAGGGCATAACATTGAACAGTGTTGTCATCTCAGCTGACAAAAGAACACCACCAATTGTAAAATAGCATCTTTTAACACATTGCTTTCAAATGTTCAGTAATTGAAGTCAAGGATCTCAGAATCAAGGCAAGGTGGAAACAGGCCTGCTTAATAAGTGGTTCCATGTCTGTACCCTTCTTCCACCTCCCCACAGATATCCCTCAATTTACAGGCACAGACAAATGTTGCGAAACCAGAATGGGAGATGGTGCAAATGTTCCTATGTGCAGACACCATCATGGTCTAACCATGTGACTTGGCCGGCTTGCTGTCAGATGTCAGAGCAGCGGTGAGAGATGTGCTGGAGGCCTCAACCTGGCCACTTCCAAAGCACGCTCTGTTATGAGAACATGTGGGGAAAACAATCCCCTCTGGCCTTCCTCAGAGAGTCCCACTTCTCATACCACCTCTGTTAGCCAAATTCTTGTTAGCGTCAGTTGTAATGCAAAATAGGAAGCAGGCTGTTACTTTCATTTTCCTCTTTCAACTGGGATGTTAAACAAAGTTTTAACATTTCCTCCAAAAATGCATTTCAGAGTTTACGTTTCCCCTTGAGGGGCCGCTTCAAATGAGGACTCCTCATTTCAAGCCTGATTTAATTCAGGAAGTGCCTGGGAATCAGGCAATGCCCGCAGTGACCAGGGGTTTGTCTGCTGCCTGCCTGGTGTGTCTGAGTCAGGAGGGCAGTCTACAGGTAATCATTGAAGGCTTGCTTACTGCCACCATCTGTATACCCATTGTCCTTACCACCACTACAGCCAGTGTCACCATCCCCATCGTCACTCATTGTTGCTGTTTTATCAGGGTTGTTACCACCATGGTCCCCATGAGCCTTTCTTCCAGGGCTCGCCCTTGCTGGGAGGCCCTTAACTAACAGAGAGGACACCATCGTTTCCATGCCCTTGTCCTCGTTGGTCTAACAACTCCCTATTGTATCAGACAAAATGAGCTTCCAGAATCTGTCCCTCTGGAAGGGCAGTGTAGGTCAGGAAGCTATAGGGCCCTTATGCAAACAGGAGAGGCTGACCAGCACTGTCAGTCCTTCATTCCAGCAGCTCCTAGTTGGTAGGAACTATCATCGGTCTAGAAACCATCTTTCTTGAATCAAAAATAGAGTCACCCATGCTCACGGATGGAACCAATGGGATAGGGTATTTAAATTTCAGTTTTCTTGGAAAATTAGGATGTTGGGGTATTAAGGAAAGGGCCAAAAAGACTGAGTTCTGCTCTCAAGAAGGCTGTGGTGGCTGTAGGCCTAAGTGTGACCTCTCAGCCCTTGGGACTGGGTGGGTTACTGGCGGCAGATGCTCCAGAGGATATTCAGAGGGGATACCTGGGATGACGCCCTATGTCCTCTCGAAAATAAAGCTGAAAATAAACCTCACAGAGACTGAGTCCTGCCCAGGAAGATGGCAGGCTGTGTCCTTCTGAAGTAGTAGTTCTTAACCAGACAGATTTGTTCCCCAGAGGACATTTGACTATGTCTGGGGACATTGTTAGTTGTCACTATTGAGAGGGAGGAGCTGCCAGCATCCCGGGGGTAGAGTCCAGGGATGGGGCTAATCCATCTGGAATGTACAGGATGGCAACAAACTGTCCTGCTCCCATGTCCATAGTACCAAGGTCAAGGCTTTGAGGGGCAGGTCAAGGCAAACTGCAGTGACCAAGGCCTGGCCTCCATAAAGGAAGACCAGGGGAGGGCAGTAGGGTAGAACTGGCTGCTACACAGCCAGGGACTTAGAACACCTTAATCAGAGGCTCATCTCTGAAAACTGGAAAAGAAACTTATATAGGAAATAAAGCAGAAAAGCAAAGAAGTTACAACAGAATCCTGATTTGTTTTTGTAAGTGTCTTCTCTCTCTCCACTGCCCAAGGGAAGGGCAGCTGGAGGGTCCTGGGCCTGGCCACACTGGGACTTTCACAATCAGCTTCCAGTGGAGGCTCCACCAGAGAAGGCTCTGAGCTATTACTGCTGTGGGGGGCAATCAGCTTCAAGGAGAACTTTCTGCTCTTTTAAAAGAAAAATAGTTGGGAAACAAGGGGCTCTGGCACTACCCTGCAAGATGTGTGTTCTGGAGGAGGAGGTGGGTGGGTGGGGATTTGGGAATTTGGGTCTATATGCAGGAATGAGATCCTGGCTCTGTGTAGCCTGTGGTCTCAGATCTCAGAGCCTGGCTGTGGATGTTCCCCATGGCAGATATTTCTGACTTGACCAGGACAATGCAGCCCCTGCCCTGTCCTCCTTCTCATCCATGTGCACCCATTGAGGGACCACACACTTGTGGCAAAAGGCAAGTTCTCCTCTTGGCAAAAGGCAAGTTCTCCTCTGGGCTTGGCCTTATACCTGGATGAGGATGGAAGTCACCCTGTCATATGATGTTGGCAGATGCAGGAGCCCTGCCCCCACACCCGCCCTCCTCTCTGCTGCCTGACAACCCCTTTCCTATTCCAGGAAGGGTCAACATGGACAAGACCCACTACCTTCTCCCTACTTTGCTTCTGGTTATGACTCTTGGTGAGATTAAGCACAATGGCCCCTAAGAGAGGTCATATTTTGGGCTCATATTTTGTAATCCCTGACTACAAGGCAGGGACTCTGTGCTATTTAGTGCAATATATCCAGTCGGTCTAGGAGTGATGCTCTCTACCGGCTGGGTGGCTGACTAGGTGGATGGAACAGCAGACAGGTGAATGAATGGACGGATTACATAATGAAAGAAAGAACAATTTTGCAGGGTACTTGCTGACCACTTGTGGGGTATATGATATTTTTGCCCCTTCTTGATATCTCTCATCCAATGGGTATCTCTGGGCAACAGGAAGGATTGAAATGAGAATGAAGGCGTGTCTGGTAGAGAACCAAAGGGCTATGCTGGGTCACGGTTAATCTTCCATGATGGTTGGTTGAGACAGTGGGAAGATTTGAAGAAGTAAAAATCTTCTTGGGCAATTATGACACTGCTAACAGCAGTCTCCATGGTTCCCAGGTCTGGCCAGGTTGGAGAGACTGGAATGAGCAGGGCACGAGACTTACCGATTGGGAAGTCAGGTCATGAACTTGGAAAGTTAAATAGTTATCCTAAGCTTTTGGCTCAATTAAGAATTATTTGATTATGAGAAACAAAAACTACTCAAAATGAACTGAGGTGAAATGAGGGTTAAACAGTAAGAATAGAGAGCTGCTGAAAGCACTTCCAGGCCTCCTGGAATGTGGCAAATTGTCAGGTGGTGCTTGTCAGTCTCTCATCTTCTGTCTTGCTCCATGGGATGGCATCGTTGATCTTGTCTGCTTCTCTCAGCTCAAGCTCTTTCCCTGGAAGTTCTTTTAGATTGACATTCATTTCTGTATTCTCAGAATTTCAGCTTTTCCAAGATTTCAGGTTACTCTGATACCAACTGTGACCCAAACTCTACATGACCTTCTTACTCTATCTGTATCTCTTAGTCCAAATTCTGGAGTGAGTGGGAAAAAGGAGAGAGATAAATCAGATTGGTCCAGGCTGGATCAAATACTCTCCCCCAACCCCCATCATATACTCTGTCTCTCCTCATTTCCCAGGCCCATAGCTGGGGCTGTGCTGAAACTCATGTGAAAAAAGCATGAGCAGTGGGGATATTTTAGCAAAGGCAGATGCAGGAGAGACTGCAAATGTATACTGAATGAATGAGGGCAGTTGTGGCTGAACTGTGACATCAGGGAGGGGATACTACAAAGTTCCAAACCCATGAGTTGGGGAACATGAAGAGAGTGGAAAGTTTGCTAGTTTTGATGGTTCATGTTTGGGAGATGATGGGAAAGTTGATTTGAGGGCCACTAAGTTTTTCATACCCTTGAAATAGTCAGGTCAGCGAAATTCATGGGTTCAAAAGTTTCATACACTCTACCCTCCAGAGGGAACACAGGAATACAAGGGCAGGATCCTGGGGGCAGACACCGGGGACAGACAGGCTCCTGGGTTGCAGGAATAAAGACTTAGAGAGAAAATGTTAGACAAAGATCCCTCACTGTGAGTGGGGAGAGAATCAGGCAGTGTGGTTTCCTCTAGACCTGCCCTAGAAACTTGCTCCAAGTTCCTGGGGAGGACAGACCGTTGAAATGGAAAGCACCAGCTTGCTTTGAGAGTCCCCAGGAGAGCCCCATTCATTGAGGTCATCTGAAGTTTGGCTGGAAGCTAATAACTGGGAAAACCCTAGTTTCAAGGTCAATTTGGAGGCAAAAGGGCAACTACAAGGAAGACATCCCAGAAGCAGAGACAGAGATTAGAGAAAACAACAGCAGGGCAAGTTCTACTACTGGAAAAGACAGCATGGGAGCCGCCACCCCGAGAGGAGAAGGGGAGAGTCTTAGAGGCCTGCAGTCCAGTGACTTTCCAGGATGGGAGTCCGGGGGTAACAGTCACTAGAATTATTCTTGAGGGCTTGAGTGGTGCCCAAGACCAAAGTAACTCTGAGGGACGATTGAGCCCCTGACCTTCCAAAGACTACCCAGGAGACACTCTATCCTGAACTGAAGGGATCAAGTTTAACTCAGAAAACATTTTCAGGGCTGCCCACCTGGAAGACAAGAGAATCTGCTTCTCCAGAGACTCCACATTGGCATACTGAGGGGATGCTTGTCGCTTAGAAAGGTCATCCAGGGGAGGTCACAATAATGAGGACAGTAGAATGGATGACAGCTCTTCCCCTGGCCTGGACGTTCTTGGGCTCCCAGCCTGGAAGCCCCTGCCCAGGTGCCAGCCCCATCTCCTCCCTGGCTTGGGCCACTCCCCCGTAACCTGGAGATGTAGCAGAAGCTGTAAGGAGAGTCTGGCGGGGAACACCTGTCAGTGGTAACACATCTATCTGGAGGGTGAAAGTGAGTCATTCACTGAGACCTGTGACAATTTTCTGCGCATGATTATCTTTTGTCTTTATCCAAAAGTCATAATCTTGGGCTGCAACAAAGGGGTGTGTTCAATACTTCTGCTCTGCTTAAAATGTCTTTCAGCCTTTAGGGTGCATTTCCTTCCCTCTGTGAGGCAACTACATGCCCCTTCTCAGCCTGCTCCATGCTGATCAGAAATGCTCTTGTCCCCCCACCATTCCACCAGAGCTGTAACAATTCTGTTGAGGCAAAGGCTTGATACTCTGCTTTCCCGGCCAGGCAGAGGCCCCACCTGTGAAATACAGCCCAAGAACTTCCTGGAAGAAGGACAAAAAAGCAGTTCTGATTTGTCTGAGCATCTTAGAACTGCTGTGTCCACATACATGCTCACTTGTCATGGTGACATGCTTAAGCCAGGAGCCTCTGGGCACGGGGTGCACAGCAGAGGGATGGAGGGAAGGTCCATAGGCACAGCCCGGAGCAATTAAGAACAGAGTTTGGAGTTAGTCTTGTGTTCCAATCTCGGCTTCACCACCTACCAGCTGTGTGTCTTTGAGCAGTTTGTTGAAACCCACTGACTGAGCCTTGGTTTTCTCATTTATCAAATTAACTTCAGAGGGTCACAGTAAAGACTGAATGAAGAGAATGTAAGCAAAATACTGCTCCCCATGACTGCTACCTAGTATGTTCTTGGAAAGCATTAGCTTTCTGGCAGCATTACTGGTGCACGTTTGCTGTCTGCCTTCTTCTGATGTGGGCAGTGCACAGAGGCCTGGGAAGCGAGTGGCTGCTTTAAATAGAACCTGGGAGGACTCTAGCAGTTTTGGAGATGCCAGCCAAAGAACATCTTACTTCCAGCCAAGCACCTTGTTTGTCCAGCTACAGAATGTGGCCTATTTATCAGAGACAAAGTCACCCGAGCCCCATTTTTCTTATTTACTTCTCAAGAATTACAGCCAGAGGAGGAAATTAAGTTGTGGCTTGGTTGCAGCCCAAGATGCAGACATTTTCCTTTTAGATAGGTGCATCTGTCCTTCCTGTGGCCCCATGAAACACACAGGAACTGAGAAATGCATGTGGTCATTGGAGGAATTGATACCCTTTGAAAGGGGGCTGAGAATAATGCAAATGTCATGTGATCTCTGCTATGGACAGAGGAGAAGGAACAAACCAATTAACCAATGGAATGTGGAGCATCTAGGAAAGCTGCAGGGGCTCTGAGAGGCCAAGAGAAGCAGTAAAATGGTCCCTGTGTGGACAGGACTCTGCTGTTGGTGCTAAGCATTGTTAGAACTAAAGTTATAGTGGCTTGGACTGACCTTGGATCATTTTTCCAAGTTCTCCTTATTTTCTGTCAGGATTGGCACGTTCCTCTCTGAACAGTTCCTCTACCGAGACCCAAGCCTAATTCCTCCTTTTCTGGAATCTTGAGTGCCTGCTCACTGGAGGCTTTGCTTTTAGGCTGCGTTTTTGGCGGTGTAAGTGGCTCTGCCTCCTCTGCTGAATTGATAGCTCAGGCTGAGCACGACAAGTCTTACCTTGATTTGAATCCCTGAAACAGGAATAGATCTTTTTAGTGACTGCCTAGTGTACCTGGTGAAGGATCTTTGGGAAAGTTGTGCAATCATAAATTAGCCCTGTCTTTCACAGACATGGGCACACAGCATCAGTTAACCAAGAATTGGTGTCCAGTTAGCAATTTAGAAATGTTTATAGAGAAGTCAAATAAATGAATGATAATCAAGACAGGTGAGGTATCTTGCTGAAGGTCACACAGGCAGTTTGTATGGACTAGACAGCTGTCTTTGGGTTGGTAGCTAAGAATTCTTTCCCTTTGTATGATGTGCTCTTAGTCTTGACTCAAACGATGGGGGCTGCTGGGTGGAGGAGAGAATCTGGTAAAGGCCAAAGTTCTTTCTCCAGCTCCTGTTTGATCTGGTCAGAAACAGATGCACAGACCTCTGCTGAAAACAGACAGACTAGATCAGGCAGACTCCTGGCTTCTTTACCAGTCAAACAGAATTTGATGCAAATTTCAACCAGGGATTTTTAGTCACGTGTGTTATCCGTCTAGAAATCATTTGTTAATCAATAAGTGCACTTTTTCTTTGTATGTTGAATCACATCTGGAAATGATCTAGCCCCATAAATTGATGCTCAGGAAGATGATTAAAAATTCTGATTGTGCCCAAATGAGTATGGAAATGTTTAATAAGGAGCTGGGGACTTGGGATGCCTGTGAGGCACATTCTTGAATGCTCCTAGTGTGGACTTTGGACAAAAGGGATGATGAGAAAGATTAGGAAGGTGCTAGTTCAGTTTCTGTTCCCCACTCTGGTGTGGGCCAAGAGCTTCCTGTTCCTCTACATATCCTTCTCCTGTCTCTCCGGAGCCGTAGTTTCTGTGGCACGTTTCCCAGGGTGGAGGGGATGGCAGAGAGGACAGCATGTAGGTGACACAGTGTTGGCATCTCACAAAAGCACCATGACAATCTTGGGACATGGGGACTGTGATTCTTCTTTACTCTCAGAGGGATTAAGTCATCATCTAAAAAGTTTTTTAGCCCCAAATCCCATGTCTATAACTTGCACAAGGTCATAAACAAGCCAGAGTTCTATGGTCGTCTTCATAGGCAGACGTGGCATGGCATGGAGGTCTGTCAGAAAGAAGCTGGATGTGGGCAAGGGTTGAATTGTGTCCCCCTAAATTCACATGCTGAAGTCCTTTTCCCCAGTACCTGTGCATGTGATCTTGTTTGGAAATGGGATTACAGCCACAAAGATGAGGTCATCAGGGAGAGTCCTAATCTAACAAGACTGCTGTCCTTATAAAAGGCAGAAACTTAAATGTAGGTATATATGGAGAGTCTCATGTTGAGATGAAGGCAGATTGAGGTGACGCTTCTATACATCAAGGGAAACCACCCGGAGGTACTAGGGGCAAACCTGGTGAAGTTCTTCACCGTCCTCAGAAGGGAAACACCCCTGCCACCAGCACCTTGATCTTGGACTTCTGACCTTTAGAACTGTGAGACAAAAATCTCCGTTGTGTAAGCCTCTGTGTGTGGGGCTTTGTTATGGGAGTCCTGGGACATGGTGCCAAGATGTGTCCAGCAGGAGAAGTCAGGGCCTGTTCCAGCACTTCCCTACAAAAGGACCCTGTTCTGAAACTGCAGACTTATAGGGATGACCATCAGTTTCAGGGAAGTTTGGCAATTTCTGATTAATTGGGCGAGTTGACTATTTAGATTGCCAAGGCAAAGGCTCTAGGGTGGGATGAGCGCAGACTGCCAGGGACCCGAGTCTCCACGCGAGCTCAGAGCACCTGGCCCTGTGCTCAGTGCCTTTAGCTTTTCAGTGTCTGCTCTGAGTGTGAGGAGGTGCTGGTCCTGCTCCCCAGGGCAACGAGGGCCTTATTTGTGACTGTGTTTGCCTGGGTTCAGGCCTGCTGGGTTCGGGGACTGAGGAGTTGGGACGCCAGACATCTCAGGAATTTGGAGCATACGAGTGAGTTGCTACATAGAAGTCTTTGCCAGAGAGAGTCCCGTCCTTGAGGAGATAAATGCGGAAGTCAGGAGGGAAAGATGAAGCAATGAGGGGTAACTGCGGGGACTGGAGCACACCCCGTGGGACAAGCGAGACTTCTAGACAGAAAAGCAGAGGAGGGCACAGTCCGAGGACACATCCTGCCTTAAGGGTTGTGTTCTGATGGCTTAGATGGGCTGAAGGTGTTTTCAGGGAGCACAGACCTCTCCCAGCCCCCCACAAGGCCACATGCAGGGACTGTGGCCTTAGCTGGTCTTCACGCTCCAGCAGCCACCAAGGAGGCAGCTGTGCTGCTGGGAAAGAGCCTATAACCTGACAGATGGACCGGGGTCTGGGATGGGGACACATTGAAGGGCAAGGGAGGAGCCTCTCAGGGTCCCAGGGCTGGCAGGCTGGGCTTCTGCCCACAGAGGCCTGTCCCAAGTGAGCTCAACCAATGCCCTTGCTGAGGAGTTGCGAAGATGGGTTGGGAAGAGAGAGGAACAGGTGCAGCTCGGGCTGAGGCCCTGGGAGCTTTGTTGCATGGCTGACTTAGGGCCATGCATGCAGAGCTGGGGAAGAGAGCTCCTTCCTGGGAGCTCCTACCTCACCCTTCCCCGTGTCTTCCTCCTGTGAGTTCAGCATCTGTTTCTGTTGGCGTAGTCATAGGTGCTGAGGAAAAGGGACCTGGCCTCTTCTCTCAGGGAGGTGGTTCCTCAGTCTCATCAGGGATTTTCTTTCCCTTGGCCTTGGCCTCCTGCTGATGGAAGGGAGGGGGGACTGAAGGCCAGAGGAGGAGAAGGCTTTCCAAAGAGTCTGAGGGACGTTGGGGACATGACTAGAACTAGAACTAGAACTGCCCAGGCCTGTTGCATTATTCCTGATCCCCGTATATTTGCTGGTCTATGAATGGGCATCTTTTAAAGGCCCCAGACATCTGATGAATTTGGTGATGCCATGACTTTCTCATCCTCTCAAGAAGAGATCCCCAGGCCCCAGAGGTCTCACTGAGACAGGCAGTGGCTGATGACACAGAGCTGAGGCCCGGGAACAACCTGGCCAGCAGCCACCTGAGCAGAAAGGAGCAGTGCTCGCTGCTTCCGGAAGATCGTGGGTCACCAGCCCGCCGCCAGGTCTGTGTTTGGCCCCAGTGGTTTCCTAGGAAACCCTCGCTTTTTTGCTGGCCCATGGGCTGGAGAACCCAGCCTTTCTTTGCAGAAGCATGAACATGAACATAGTGAAAGGCTTGAGGAGAGATGTAAAAACCAACCAAATGAAAAGCAAAACCAAACTAAACCAGAACAGCCAGGCTCCTGCCACATTAGAGATGATAATGTGTGTACCAGAGGATGGGGACAATAGTGACAATATTGTCACTATTCCCGGCTGTGAGATCAGAGCAACGAGTTCAGGCTTTGACCTTGCTGAATTCCAATGCCTTGGGGTTTGTAGACTCCTGATGTTACTGAGGGGGCTGAGTTTTCAGGAGACAGAAGGTGAATCAAAGCAACTCTCAGGTCTTGTCTTTCTCTCCACTGCTCCGGCGGAGGAGGGGAGTAAGCACTGGTGCAGCCGCTCAGAGGCTGCTCGGCAAGGCCACCTCCCTTGGCCTTGCCCCAGGCCCCTGGTATTCAGCTGGTTGTCGGCCACAGGGACTGCAGAGCCTAGGAACAGAAGTCACGTGAACTGCGAGGTTGGACAGGGAGGCTGGGGAGAAATCTCCTTTCTACAGAAGATGGGAAACTGGGAGTAACTTCAGGGTCTGCTCCAAGTATCCCTTATTCCAGTGAGTTCTGGATGGTCAGCCTGACACCCACAGAGGGAGCAAAGCTCAGCAAAGCCCTAGGGCAGGCTGAGCAGTTTGGGCATATTTTGTGCTTTATCTCAATTTAGAAAGTTGGTTTGGTGTCCACTATTTGTCTTATGCTGCAGCTGGAGGTTGTGTGTAGAATGTCCGAGTCCTTGGTTAGGGACTGTGTTCTGACATTGCCATCTCTACCCAGAGCTGCTTGTAGGTGCAGAGGGAGAATGAAGGTGATCAGTGGAATCCCCGACAACTCTGTGGGAGCAGGTGCCAGCCAGGACACTGGCTTCCTTCCTCCCAGTAAGGTGACAGATGCAGACAGGAGATGAGTATGGCAGGTGGTGGGGAGAAACCCTTCCTTCAGTGAGCAGATGCTTCTGGAAGCAAAAAAGCTATTAAGTTAATGGGTTCATGTCTTCTGTGCCTGTCCTGTGCTGGGTGTGCAGATGTGTTGAGGCACGACCCCCAAGCAGGAAGGGCAGAGTCTCCTCAGGCTGCAGGAGGCTGGGCAGCTCCATTGGAGAGCACCTTGGTCCAGGCTGGCTGCTCAAGTGAATGGCCCCGAAAGCAGAGAGATTTGGCTGTAAGCGTTTCTAAACGGCCCTGTTGGTCTTGGCTGTTAGGCCCTATGACTTCCATTCATCAGTGTCACCTCTGGAATTCTCAGGGGCCCCTCTACGTGCCAGAAAATCCAGACAACACTTGTGCGGCTGATCGTGCATTTCCCCAATAGGCAGAGTCCCGGGCAGGCCCTTGGTTGGAGTTCTTTGGGTGGGTGATGCTCCCTGGGGAAATTCAGGCCTAGGGCCTGTGTGGGGGAGGGTACACTTTCTCTGGCAGGGACCAGGGTTGCTGTGCAGCCAGCACACTCAGACACTGCAGGCCTTTCCTGGGAGGCTCAGCTGCTCCTCTGGCAATGAGATCAGAGTCTCTGAAAATTACTCTGATAAATAGTCCAAGAAGGGAGGGATGAGAGCTCTTCTGAGGCCACAAGTGCTGTGGCTCCATCAGAAGTCACAAAGGCTGATAGCCATAATTTTGCTGTGAGAAGGGGGCTGCTCTGTAGGCAGAGCTGCTCCAGGCACAGTCAGAGACTGGTGTTCTGCTCTCTCCTGTTCACCTACAGTAGCACCTGGCACATAGCAGGTGCTCATTAAGTGTTTATCCAATGAAAGCTACGCCCCATCTCCCATTCTGAGGCTGTACTGGCACCAGGTGATACTGGCTGGAGCAGGAGGCAGTACCGGGGGCGTCCCCACGTGCACTCAGGGCTGCCCTGCACAGGTTGTTTCAGAACCAAGTGTCGTGATGTGGGCTTGGTGGGACTGTCCTGGGAAGGCCACCCTCCCTAGGTGTCTCCCTGTGGAGAGCAACAGGCTAGCTGAGCAGTATCCTGGGCCCAGAAGACTCCTTATCTCCCTTCTGACGAGAGGCTGAATGTGTGGGCTTGTCAGGAGCTTGAGATGGAGCAGGGAACAGGAGATGGGTATGACGGGTGGTGGGGAGGCTGCTGGAATCCTCCCTGTCTGTCTGTAACTGGCATTTTGTCTTCTAGTTGAGGTGACATCCATCAAGCAGAGCACCAGTGTGTGCCAGCCCTGTGCAAGGCACTCCAGTTGGGTGGTGAGGACGTGTTTTGGCCATGTCTCTCTTAAGGACTAGCCACTTGTCCACAAGGCTGAGCTCCTCTCTGCTTTCAGGCATCAGATGGCACAACCCTTGCTGTCAAGACAGCAGCTAAGAGGGTTCCAGGGAATAGGAAAGAGAGGTTTCAGGGGCAGGGGCTAACCATGAGCCCGGGGTGCCTCTGGCAGCTGGCAGGAGGCACCAAGCAGGAGGATGAGCTGGGTATGCATGTGTGGTGTGTCTGTGTATGTGTGTGCACATACATCCACATGGGCGTGTGCATCTGTGTGTACACGTGAGTTTGTACATAGGCATTTCTGCGTTTATGGGTCCTGTATGTACATGTGTGCCTGTGCAATGGTATCTGGTTAGGTCATGATCACCACGTGGCAATACTCAAGACATTAACACCCAGCCTGCTACAATCACTAGCCGGTCAGAATGGACACTCAGTAACTCAGTATCTGCTGAAGTCATGGGAGGCCCAACGGTTCCATGGAAAGGGCCAGAATGACTTCAGTATGGGGGGGACATTTGGGGAGCTTGGGGCGGCCTCTATATACCAGTCGATCCAAATGTATTTCAATATTTTAATAGCTGGTATGGCCTTCCTGTGCTAATGGGAAGGAAACAGTTGTGCTTGTTAGCACAAGGTAACTTGAGTGAGTAATTAGGGAAATACATTCTGGTTAAGGTGGGTACAATTTTCAACAAAAGGAGTGGCAGGACTAGATTTACGTGTTACGGTACTCTGTTGGCTCTAGAAAAGTTATTTAATCTCCCTGAAAAGACTGGGATGCCCACGTGTATGTGTGGAGGAAATGAGCGGCACGTGGATGTCGTTCATATTACTGGCATCATCAGTTTTACTGTAACAACACACAGGGGTTCCAGCTGCGGTTCTGGAGACCACACGAACCTTGATTTTATAACCAGTTGGCTGTTTATAAACTGTAAAAGCGCAGCTCCTTAACTTCTCTGAATCTCAGTTTCCCCATCTGTGAAATAAAAGGCCCTGGAGGTTACTGCGGGTTTGTGGCTGCACCTTTAGCCCTGTCCTGCACGAAGTGATCTGCACATGAGTTCTGGTGAGGATGGTGGCACACTGAGGCCCTCCACAGCCTACCAGCATCTGTGGGCCTTTAGAGAGCACTTGCTTCAGCTGTCGCACTGCGCCGATGAGACTGCTGTGGTCTGTGGGGGTGGGCGGGAGGCTGACCTCGGGGCCTCCCTGGGACTGTGTGCGAGACCTGAAGGCCCCCTGGGGCATGGGAGGCCTCCGGTGTGGGCGGCTGTCCCCACTGTGTGGAGTCCTGGGCTCTCCAGCTGACTCTGGGATTTGGTGAGACATCAGTGCTGGACACACACACCTTTCACTACTTTTGATAGACAAGTCCCTTGTATGGGGACTTGTGCTGTAGCAGGCACTGTGGGTGGAACCAGAGCTTCTAGTGATGCTGGGGAGAGGGGAGGAGAAGGCGTCCCCGAGCTCCTTCCCTGGTGGATGTGATGCAGCAGCAGCTTGGCTGGCTTGTCCATGACCTGCTCATCTGAGAAATCTCTCCACATTTTGAGGCCTGCAGAAATGCTGCCTTCAAATTAGTGGCAAGGCAAAAACTCACGGCACAGGGCCTCCTAGAACCAGGGAGTGACAAGGGAGGTAGAGACTGATATCCGTGAGGAATTTGGTGGGTCCTCAGGGAACAACATGTTTCTGCAGGCAGGTCAAACAGCACCGAGCACTTACATAGTGTTTTCGTGGTCTCAGATACAACTCAAGCAATTTACAGATAGGAACTTCTATGATCTTCACAAAGCCCCTCTGAGGTAGGTGCCATTATTATTCCCATTTTATTAATGCAGAAATGGAGGCCAGAGCAGCACAGTAGCCTGCCTGAGGTCACACCTCGATACCCAGAGCAGGAGAGGACTGGGAATAGAACTCGGGTGGCCGAGTTGGTGACTGTCCTTTCTGCCGCCTCTGTTGGAGGCAGGGAGGGAAGGACAAAGCTTCTTCTTTCCCTTTGGTGAAATTTGGGCCAAATGCTGGGTAACTGTGAGCATGGACATTTCTTCAGGCAAAGACAGTGCCCGGAGCCTCGGGGAGGCGCAGGCAGGGGCTCTGTATTCCACGGCAGGTGGCCTTGTGCTGGGAGCCCCTGGGGAACGCTGTGGGATTCCTTAATCGCAGCATGGCACCTTCATGGGGACAGGCCCCACCTCACCATTTCTTTCCTCCCTCACTTGCCAAATTCTCACTGAGAAAGTGACAGGTGGGGAGCACAGCCTTCCCTTGAGGGGTGGGCTCCTGGCATCCTTGGGGGTTCCCCAGAGTAGATCATCAAGGTTTTGCTAAGCCCCAGTTGTGGGCTATGGAGGGGATCTCAGGCTGGGCCCACGGGGCGCACAGGCCAGAGCAGCAGGAGGAGGGAGGGTGATAGCTCAGAGCAAAGGGAGGTCCCTGTGCTGCGGGTCAGAGGATGTGCCCCAGAGGAGGACGCTGGGAGATTTGTTGGGGAGAAAAGGGGGCAAAAAGATGGTGTATGTCACTGAGAAAGAGAAGGGAAGGAGTCAGGGGCTGCTAGAAAAGGCCTGGGAGCTACATTTGCTTTTCCTTAGGTGTCAGGACAGCTGGCCGCCACACAAGGCCATGGGGTACCCACCTGCTGGCCGCAGAGCCCATCACGCCAGATGGACAGTAGCGTCTGGCTCGTTTCCTTATCCGTGGTGTCTGCCCAGCTCCTCTGAGTGCTCCACCCTGCAGGCACTTGAGGCAGATGTATTGACAGAATGGAGGAACTAAGGACACGTGAGTGAGCAGGTGTCTCCCCACACTGACTGAGTGTCCTAGCAGAGTCACCTGGGGCAGAAGACGGGCCAGCTGGGAGGAGCTGGGTGTGGCCTTTAGCAGCCCCCAGAGGTCTCTGGTTAGTGTCTTGGGCACATGGGGCTGCTGTGGAGGTGCTGCCCAGGGAGGTGTCAGGGGGGCTCTCAGCCCTGACCTGCACCCTTTGCTCTGCAGCATCTTGCGGGGGTGTGGGTGGGCACCGTCAGCTCAGCCCCGGTTTACTCTGACCTCAGCCAGGGTGGAGGCAGTGAAGGTTTTTGGGGGTCCACAGGCTTATAACTTCACTTTTCTGGGTTTGTCTTATATTTTCACCTCCAGCTTTCTGTTTTTCATAACTATTCACATGATACTTCAGTTCTTAGCTCAACAGCCATAGAAAATACACTCTTTTTACTTTTATCATTGTTTTGACCTAAGATCATGTTGGTGCCAATTTCCTTTAAAATAATTCACTACCTGTGGGCCACTGGTGTGCAATCCTAGCGGTAGCCCCCTCCGGCTCTCCCTCCGTAATTCCACGGCCTCCCCTTGCTCACGCTGCACCAGGGATCCCTGGCCTCTGTGTTTATACACTAATGTTTTTTCTCACACATTCATTGTGCGGCTTTCCTTAATTTGGTGTCCCGCCGGGCAGCAGCAGGAAGCCACTCAAACATTATGTCAGTGATCTCAAAATTGAACCCCAGGGCTTTCTTCTGCCAGCAGATGTGTGGCACACTTTATTAACTCAAGCACCCATGAGTTGAAAATTTCATTAGTTTGAGGGGAGGGCTAAGTCCCATCAAGAGACCTGGTCTGGACAGATTCTTTGTGTCAACCTGACCCCTAGCAAAACGGATTATTGTTCTAAGTGAGACAAGTGACCTAATGTTCTGCCTGTTATGCACACATGGTCTGTAACCTTTTAAAATATGAGTGTGGGAAAACAGCACATTCCGCCACATCCCCTGAGTGCAAATTCCTGACAGGTGGCAGCCGGCCTCTTAGCAACGCCACCAGGAGCCTGGAATTATCCAGGGGCCACGGTGGTTCCCTTAGGCCAGGTACAGGGCGGGGTCAGGAGACCACCTGCTGGGAAGAAGGAGCCCACGAAGGCAGAGCTCAGGCTCCAGTGCCACCCTGTGACAGGTCAGGGGACAGCCACCTCCCAAGCCCGGTCAGTGTGGACTCAGGGCCTTCCAGCAGGACTGCAAGACTAACGGGGAAGTGCTGGTGTGCCAGGCTCTGTACGGGATGTCAAGCACATCTCTGCTGAGAAAACCCTGTGCAAACCCACCTGTGGGGCTCATTGGGGACCCCGCCTGGTCCTGTTCGAGTGGCCTTGTGAGTCACGTGTTGGGGACACAGAGCCTGAAGCCTCTTAAAACAGAAGTAGGGGAGAAGGATACTTTTGGCCCCATCTCTGGCCACAGATTACTGACAGGTGGCAACGGGGCGCTGTGGGAGCTTCCAGGGGCCTCCTTAGCAAGGGAGCTGGGCTGTAGAGGACGCAGGCTCCCCAGCTGTGGCCCAAGTGTGTGCAAAGGTCCGGGGTGAGGAGGTGGAGGGACTGAGGGGTCAGGCAGGTGGTCCACTCTCCATGTAGAGCACAGCTGGAGGAGGGTGGCGAGTCCAACGAGGGGACAGGAAAGGCTCCTGGGAAGGAGGGCCTGGGTACGGCTTCAATAGGCCAGGGTGACGGAGTGAGGAGTGGCTCCTGAGAAGGAGTGGGGCAATGGGTGGCTCCTGAGTGGGGTTTCTGAGAAGCTGAGAGGTAGCTGTGATCTTGCTCTGGATGGTGTTTGAGGCTCAGACACATGGGGGCTTGTGGGGTGCGAGAGGCACCCTCTGGAGAGTGTGCAGTAGGCAGCATTTCTGGCAGCACCTCTGTCTCCAGCAGGAGCCGTTGTGGGGGACCCATCTTCTGACACATTCATCTCTTTAGGGTGGACAGGAAGTCCGGAGACCTACGGTGCAGCCTCGAGGCCCAGGCTTGCCTCCCTGGAGGCTCTGTGCCTGGCCTCCTAGAGAGCTGAGGGTAGGGCCGCACTGGCCCCTACCTTCTGACAGACATGAAGCAGAGCCGGTTGTAAAAACTTAATTAAATGGAATCTTTTAACAAGAAATTCCAAGAACAGAATGCCCTGCTCGTAAGCAAGCCATCACAGAAATAAAAGCTGACAGGAAGCGTGTGTTCTGTCCAGCAAGAGAAAGTTTCTGCAAAAAGTAAGGTGGTGGGTGCACAGAGTGTCTTGTGTCGGACAAGCCAGCTGGTTCCTGAGTCAAAGTCCAGAGTGGCTGAGGCACACCCCTGGGCTGCGGGTACTCAGCTGGGGAACGTGTGGACTCCTGCCCATAATTCATGCACTCCACAAATCTTTCCTGAGTACCTACTGTGCTCTGGGTAGCATGTGAGGGTCCGGGTCACAATGCCTTCCGGGTTCACCAGGTACTCTTGTGAGAGGGATTTATTAGAAGAAGAAATGGAGGCTCAGGGAGGAGGTGGGACTGGGTACTCCTGAGGCAGACCCGGGACTAGGATCTAAGTCCTTGGCTCTTTGGCCACCTGACCTACTCTTTCCACCAGGGCTCAGTTACAAGAGGCACTGAACAGAAAAACTGTGCCATTGTCCCTTCCTGGGGGGACACAACCAAATCCTGATCTCACAGCAGGTGGAGGGCCCCGCACCCCCAAGCTGAGGCGGGACCTGCAGACTGGAGTGTTTGCACAGTTTGTCCAGGGAGCTTCCTGAATATTTGCTGGAGTCAGGGCTGGTGTGGCTGGTGGGGAGCAGCAGGCCAGGCCGGGAGTGTGCAGCTCAGCGCAGTGCACTGCCATGTGTGCTCTAAGGGTCACGGGCAGCCTGAGCCACAGGTGAGCATGGCATAGGCTCAGGGACTGACTCCCCAGGGAAGCTTTGCCCCCTCTCTGTGTCACCGCGAGGAGGGCCAGAAGCAGCTCCACCCCCTGTCCTCTCCCTGGACTGGGGCCTGGGAGAGGGAAATGCACACACAAGCCAAAGAACTTGCTTGATTTCTCTGGATGGTTATTTCCCAGACTAGAAGTCCGTCTGGCGCTCCTGCCACCTGGCTGCACACCGTCTTCCGAAGGCCTCAGTAGGACCTGACCCTGTACGGATTCTCTTTAAGCAAACTCCATCAAAAACATTGAAATCTGCAAAGATGACTCATTTTAGGGAGAATGGCTCACCAGATAGGAGGAAACTTCATCTTCTAAGAATATTCCCCATTAGGTCCTCTTTTTTGTACATTTCAAATATTCCTTTGTTTATCCAGGTGAATACTCAAACTTTGCAAGATCTGGTAAATATGAAAAGTGAGGAAAGGCTGTGATGGGCTCAGGAATCATCTTGTAACAAGTGACTCTTTCTTGCAGCAGAAAATTGCTTCAAATTCTATTCCCTACTATACTCCAAGGACTCTGTGGCCCCATGGGGAGAAGCTGGCAGGCCCCTGAAGAGGGAGCGGGGAATCAAGGTGGGTCCTCACTCCGCTTGGATTATCTTCTGCTTCTGATGTGATTGGGGAGTGGAGGCCACCCGTGCATTCCATCCCAGCACTGTGGCTTTGCAACCCCCACAGAGCTGAGGGGAAACCCTGCACCCCCAGTTTACACCTGTCCCTATCACAGAAAAGAGGTCATTTCTGCATGGACAGTGGAATGTTTGAATGGGGAGGCAGGTGCCAGTGAAGGGGGTGCTGGGGAGGAGGGTAAAACACCCAATCTGCCATGACAGTGAGGACCCCATCAGCCTCATGAGATTTTAGCCCCTTCTTCCTTCCACCCAAACCCTTTCCTGGGAGGAAAAGCTGCCAGAAGTCCCATGTTCACACGTGTGGCTGGCGAGTCAGGGGACAGCAGCACGCACAGTGCTGAGTGAGTTGTTTCAGGCAGAATGCCTGCCCCAGGGAAGGGGCTTAAAACACTACTATTGAACTAATAGTTTTCCCTTGAAAAAGGGGAAATAACCTATCTAAAAGATTGTAGGTGAAGACGGGAGGGAAGCACAAAATAATTGAAGTCCTTAATATGTGCCGGGCACTTACAGGGGTTTCTCTTTCTGCTTTTGTCTTAATTAAATAAATAACCTAAATTAATCAATCAATAGCATAATGAACACCTACAATCTCCCCCAACCTGCAGCATGAGGGCCCCAGGCTCAACTGTGAGCCCTCACCCTCTTTTCCCTGTCTCCCTGTCAGAACGAACCTATCTGCACCTTGAGTTGATCATTCACTCCATTTAGAATTGTAATCCTAGGAAACAAAGTGTTTGGTTGTAGCTGATTTTAACTTTATTGCAAAAGTGTTTCCCTGCATTTAATCTCTGGCACTTGCCATTTTAATCCATATCATGCTGTGGTAAAGTTCCTCTGCAGTTGTGTGTATAGTGGCAATTATATGCCATTCATTTTGACCGCTGTCAATGCAACACAGTCTGTATGCCAGGCTTGATGGACATTATCTCATTTAATCTCTGTAGTAGCTCTCTAACATAAGAAGGGGCCGCTTTCAACTCCTGCTCAGAGTGGCTCAATCTCTTCTTTCATAACCTCTATTTTAAAGATGAAAGTGTGGGTTAAAAAACATCAAGTGACTTTCTGAAGGTTACAGAGCTCATGAATGGTGAAGTTTGAATTTGGCCTTTTTTTAAGAGAGAGGAAGCACTGGCTGCCCTAGTCTCTTCCACCTCAGCTGAGTAGAGGTGTGGGGTGACAGTCTACCTTGTCTCTACTGGTCATTTCATGATCATCTGGTGCACAGTGTGATCATAACAGATGATCTTAGCTCTGAGCCAGCCAGCCCAATCCCTATACAAGGGCTTTGGGTCCTCTGCTGTGTTAGGACCTTGGCACCAGGCTGGAGGGGCCCCACTTAATGGAAGAAAGGAGAATGCAGAGTCCAGATGGGGAGCTGAGGGGAAACTGGTGGAGTTGGGCTGTCCTCAGGCCACTGTTTAGTGCTCAGTCTAAACTCTGGATGCCTTTGCTGGGGCTGGCTTGGCCTTCAGGCTGCACAATGGACAGCCCAATGACAGCTTAAAAGCAAGAGTGAGGACACAGGTCTGCAGCTCATGAAACAGGCCACCTCCAAATCCTGAGTCATCCCTCTCACCCGAAGACTGGGTCAGTGGTGTCAGTTCAGGGGGTAAAACAGGTTCAAGATCAGCACTTAGTCCTAGTGCCCTGGGCAGCACTGACCTTGAGCACTGCTCTGACCTGGAGAGGCATGAGCCACTCTGTGTAGGAGGAGAGGGCAGGGCCTTTCTGCTCCACCAACTTTTATAAGGTCCTGGAATGTTATTTGTTGGTGATCACCCAACTATCTCACCCACAAACAGAGCACTCTGAAGGGAGTTTTAGCTGACTTTTAATGTTAACAGCGTGCAAGGGGATGAGCTCAGAGGTGGGGTCTGGTTCTGCACATTTATCTCTGGTTATTGGACACTTTTAGAGGGAACATCTGTTTGTCCACTCTTGCTCCCATGTCCCTCCCCCATTCTCTGACTGAATGGGGACTAAGTCATAAATTAGAGGCAGAAGTGGGACCTTGAGTAGGGAGTCAGAGGGGGCTTTGCTCAAATCACCAAAAAAAAAAAAAAGAGGTACTGGGCTTCTCACTTGAGTAGCCATAAGCAAGAAGCAGAAGAAAATGGAGATAGCTCCAAGGCACCTGGTGGTGGCCAAGTGCCAGTCCCACTGGATCCATTTCATGTGAGGTTTCTCCTGGGAACAACCTACTCTAGGCAGGACCTGGAGTCAAACCAAACCACAGAACTTGATCATGATTCTGAAGTTCCAGGGACTCGGGCTGGATTCCTTTATTTGATTTCTTTTTTGGTTTCAAATGTTGGCTATTTGTTTTATAGAACTATCTGTTGTTTATTGCAGGACATTCCACATCATGGCATGTTCTTCAGAGGTATACATGTCGACTCCCAAGATAATAAAGCAATTAACTACACAAAAGGAAAAACTCTTTGTTTTCTTGGTAAGTTTCTGAAGGTACTTACAAGGACATAAAATTAATACAATAGTTGTTTGATATCCTCCTTAGCTCCTGATTCGTTTGGACATTGTGAGTCTAGTTCACATCTCTAATCTGCTGGTGAGATGTTTCTCTGCTTGGACATGCTACTGAAAATAGCAACACACCATGTGTCCCCAGGTCCCCCTGCAGCTGTGACTATAAAGTCTATGCTTTATAGTCTAATTCTTCCCCTCAACATACCCCTTCTGTTTCTGTTGATGCCCCATAATCCTTAAAGTTACATAGGTTTAAAGTGTCCTGACTCTGAACACTGCTTTGCCCATCACACTTCCTTGCCCCTCTTCTCTCCCCCCCACCCCCTCCAAGTCCTGCCCCAGGGAATTACCAAGGCAATTCTTGCACCTATCCTGATTCTGCCAAATATGCTTTCCTGAGCTACTTTCCCCTAACTTTCCTCACCATTCCCCATATCTAGGACCTGAGGGGCTAGGCATCTTTTACTCGGACCTTGAAACAAGCTCACATCAGGTTCGTCCCACTACAATTCATTATATGTGCTTGGCCATATCGGTTTTTCTCAATCACAACTCATATCACTCTTCTGCTCAAAAATTTTTGTGGGATTCCCTTCTTCAAAAAGAGAGTGCCATCCTGCAGTACTGTGAACCTGCCTTTCCAATTCTGTTTCCCTCCTGCGAGTCCTGGCCAAACTAGACAATCCAGAGTTTGTGAAACACGCCCACCAGTTCTTCACTCCAGGTTCTCTCCACGAGCTTTCCTTGCTCCCTTTTCTGCTTATGAAAGTGTTTGTAGCTTCAAGATCCATTTCAACCTTTTCCGTTAAAAACTTCCTGATTGGCAATCTTTTGCAGTGCTTTGTTTATGCCCTTTATGAGACATCACTTTCTACCTCTGAAAGGCAGGTGGGCAGGAGCTGCATCTCACTGATCTCCGCCTCCTCCTCTCACTGAGGAGCCTTTCCATGGCTCTTTGTGTACAGAGGTGTTTCACAAGTGCTTATTGAGCTTGACAGATATCCCTGCCTCTGTTTTTGTCCTTGCCATAATCTTATTTCATCAATAATAATGGCACTTTGTTTTGACGTAACATTAAAACTTTTCCACGTATATTGTTGGAACTGGTTTTCATGAATAGTTCTGTAAGACAGGCAGGATAGATATGGTGTTATCCTCACCTGAGAGGGAAGAGAACTGTGGCTAGCAGAGAGGAAATAAGTTACCCAAATGAAAAGCAAATAAAGAATGCAGCCATTAATCGAACCCAGAGAAGTATCTAATGTTCAGTAGAAGACCACAGTCTGAGCCCTCCCAAGGATCCTTTCTTCTTTCAACTTTAGTTGGAATGATGAAGACATTCTAAGCCAGTCAGGGGGCACCTTGTATGAGGGATACCAGCCCAGGAGCTGGGCACGGAGTACTGGGTAATTGTATGATCATTTTGAATTTGTGGCTATTTTTTCCTCCTTTCAGCCCTAGATATAGAATCATCACATGAGCACTGGGAACCATGGACTCTCCCTTCTCCCCCCAATTAAGTCATAATTCCAGGCCTCCTTTTAGTTACTGAAAAGGGATCAGAAATTCTTACTGAACTATGCCTGGAACCACTGATGTGGTATCCTGGGATTTGGGTCTGACTTCCCCCTGCTCTCATCCTCAGAACCCTCATTTATCCATCCATCCGTCCATCCGTCCATCCGTCCGTCTGTCCATCCATCCATCTATGCACCCACCATCCAGCAGACTTTCCTGGAGCACCAGATCCATGCACTACCATTTATTTTGCCTCCCCAGACTCCTCCTGGCTCCTTCCAGATAAAAGAATCCTGTTAAGGTACCAATAGGCGAAGTGCTTTCTTTTCCAGGTAATACTTGTGCATTTTAACAGTGGGCTCAAGAGAATGTGAAGGCATTGTGAAGGAATGGTGGCAGGTGAAAGTATTTTTGGACAAAAGGGGCTTTTCTGAATAGACCTCATGTAGAATGTGGGGGGCAATAACCTCCAATTTCTTATTTCCTGAAGATTACACTCTTCCTTTGTTCCTCAACACCATCGAAAGGAATGCACCATTTCACAACTGCTCTTGCCAATGATATGAGTACAAGTTATGTCACACAGGCTCTGTAGCCTCTGGAGGCTCTCACTGGACATTGCCAACATTCAAAATAAGCTTTCCGAGTAAGTGGATCTGGCGGGGAAACCCTTGGGTTTTGATTATTCTCAGGATTGTTAGATATTACAACTGGAAAGATAAGGGTGTTTAGGAGCATACATGTCTGCTGGGTCATGTCCCCATTCCTCCTCTCCCACCTGTGCTCTCTGGGCCTTGGCTGGATCCTGGCTAAGCTGTGGGAAGACTTCTGGGGTCCCTCGTTCCATGAAACCCTTGTCGCTAAGATTTCCTGGCCCAGTTTTTCTCATTCCTGGGAGGCTAAGGGAGATAAAGGACCAGCTGGTTCACCTCAAGCCTACCAAAGAGCAGACTGTCAGTTAGGGAGAGTGTGAGGCGCAGGACGACAAATGAGAAGCTTCTCATGACATTCCTCTGGATCTAATTCTGTGACAGCTTTTGTGAATACTTTCTCCTTCTCACTTGGCAAATACAATCCCTGAGAAGCAATTACCATTTTTATTTGTTAGTAGCAAATATTTCCCTCCACAAATTCTCCCTTTCCCTTTTTATTCTGTCACTTAATGCTATGGATCCTAGAACCTGAAAAATTGATTTGACCACATTTTTTATATATCCTGAGAACCTGGAGAACTGGTTTGATCTTCTTTTCCTATATTCCTAGATTTCCTATATTCATTAATGGTGATTTAATTCTGAGAGCCCGGAAAACTGCTTCCCTTATTTATTAGTTCTCAAATGAAGTATTATTGAAAAGAGATATTCTTAAATTAACAGTAAATAATGATGAGTAAGGGAAAATGCAAAAATTGCTGGGGAATTCGAGTATGGGGTTAAATTGATATGGGTGAGTGGGGTCCATCAAAATATGTATTCTTCTAGAGGTTTTGAAATGCCAGAATATTTGCACCAATATCAAATGTTTGGCACTTTGCTGTCTTTCCATACAAATGAACTACATTGAATGGAATAATACACAATAAAGACTCCATTTATTTGTTTCCCCTCCCCACAAGTTTAGCAAAATAACTAAGATCCTGATTTTCTTTAACTTACAGAAAATATCATCCCCCCTGAGTGCACAGACTGTCAGAGGCTCTGTGCTAGCTTGAGTGCAAGTTCAGTTCAGATATGCTTCTGCTAGTAGCCAGCTGCCTGTTGTAGGGCGGGATCAGAATATGGTTTCATTAATATATACAGCTTGAAAAATTTCCCTACCCTATGGAGGTTTAATGGGAACAGAAGAACAAGTGGGGATTGCTTTTAAAAAATTAGAAGGTGATAGTAAGTTCTCCTGGTGCAAACTTTATGTAGGGGCTCATGACTGTGGTTGATTGCAGCTTTTTCAATAACTCAGTGATGTATCTCAGAAACATGTGGTAATTTTGAATGGACAGGTCAATCAATCTTTTGGACTCAGCAATGAATTTTTCATAGTAATCACAGAGTTGGTCTGAAAAATCCTGCAGTTTATATCTAAACTGCTGGTGGTAATCAGAAATGATTTTCTTCATGGCAATAGCCCGGCTTTTAATTATTTCCTGAGCAGTAGCAGAAAGCTCTGTAATCTTCTCTTTCCCCTTTCCATTTGTATCAGTAAGGATGCTAAGATATTCCTGGATTTCTCCATACATACATTGCTCAACTCGACTTGAGAGCTGGGAAATGAAATCAGCAGCAGTGATGGTGTATTTGGAATGGAAGTCCTTAAGAGCAAGTACTAGGTTCTTGATCAGATTAACTATCTTTTCTTCAAGTTCATAATATTTCACTGTCCAGCCGACTACACTTGGATCAAAATATTCTTCACGAAGAACCTTTATATGCTTCTGGATCTGTTGTAACTCCTGAGAAGCTTCATGAAGTTTGTTTTGAACAAGTTCATTGAACTTACCAAGGTTAAAGTATAGGTTTTTTTTCATGGATGCAAAAACATATGGAATATGTTTGCTGCAAACTCTGTTGATATTGTGTCGAATATCATTAGTGAGATCAGTAAATTTCTTCCTCTTTAAGCGTTTGATTTCTCTTTCTATCTCTTGGAAAACTCTTTGTAAAATATGGTGAAGATTAACTAGCATTTCTGAGATCTTGACAGACTGGAGGTCATTAAATACCTTTTGGACTTCTTGTGATAAAGATTTTAACAATTCTCTACACCTCAGGATTATATCTGTTAGTTTATAGCTCTTTGAATCAAAAGGACATATAATCTCTAAGTCTTTGATCAATTCAGAGTTCTCCACTAGGTCTTGGAAATAGACAAACAACACTTCTAACCCATTATGGATATTTGCATGTACCCGGGACAGTACCTCCACTACTTCCCTCATGGCCATAGTGAAGAGCTCATCTCTAGTGTACATCTCGGGTTTCCCTGGTAGCTGGAATCTGCTGGACTTCAGGAAATGAATGAATGAGTCAATCAGATATTGGACTGTCACTTGGTATTCTTGAGTAATTCGTACTAAACTGTCAAACACCTTATCCTTGAGTCTCTGGGAATTGTCTCGATCCTCTTGACCCAACAATTCCTGGTACAAAGTCTGGGTCTTTTCCTTCCATTCCTGGTAGCTTTTAATAGTGTCACTGGCTTCTCTCCGGAGCTGTATGTCTATCTTATCTATATGCCTTATGGCCCCTTGATAGGCCCAGTCAGCATTGTTTTGCAGACTTCTTCTTACCTTTGAAGAAGCATCTCTCAGGGTGAGTCCTGTGTGCTCCCGGTGGTACTTGTCAACATAGTCATAAAGGGCCTCCATTGCCTTGGGCACATTGTCCTTCAGAGAGGTTAGCAATCTAGAAGCTGCCTCTTCTTCCCAATTAACTTTGATCTGAAGATCCTCATCAGATTCGCGGTCCCTGAACTCAGTTTTGAATATGGTGAATTTTTTATCTGGAGAGGACTGAATTCAGTAGGAAAAAAAAAAAAAGAAAAGGATGAAAAGAACATGATGTTTTCAATTACCCTGATTACATAATATATTGCACTAAAACTTCATTACCAGTTTAAAGTAAAGATCAGAGGATCTCTATATTCTGAAGGGAATTTATCTTTCATAAGTCAGTTCATGTGTTTGTTTTATGGTTAAACAAGTCTACTGTTGTTAATTCCTCTTTATAACATGGCCCAGAAAGGATAAAAAAAATGTTTGGCATTTGGCATTTTACACAATGACACTTAATAGGAAGGCTTTCCTAGGACTAAAAATTGGAAGAAGAGGAGAAGGAAATGCAACCAGGAGAAAGGGGAAGAAGAGACAGGAAAAGACAAAGTCAGGGAAAGAAGCAGCAGCAAAAAAGGAGAAAGTTCAGAGCCACCCAACAGAGACCCAGAAAGCTGATATCGGTACTCATTCTCCATGCCCGTAATTAACTTCAGTAACAGTAATGGAATGAGCTTAGGTCTTCTTCTCTCGTAACAGCATCTTTGATTTGGCCCTGACGGAGTTTGCGAAAGACATGAGAAGAATTTCATCGATCTCATCTAGAAGTTCTACTATGGAGAGGAATTTTGAAGCCATAATATTCTAGAAACCACTATCTGAAAAACGTACTCTGGCTATGGCAGAGTTTGCATTGGATGATGCTGAGGCATAACACTCATCTTTCTGGATTTTCCCAGAATTAATAAAATAAGTGTTAATATGATGTCATGTGCACATCTAATACTGAAGATCAATGGATGACTCATTGTAATACTTGCTGGAGAATAGCTTCTCAGAGAAGTCCAACCTGTTTTCTGCCTGTCTTTTACCTAGTTTGGGAAAGCTCTAACATAATATTTTGTCTGGAATTAAATGTATCTGCCCCAATTCTCGACTTGCTTTTGGGAGTGTGTGATCCATTGGGTGGGACTCACCCGAGGGTGGTAGTACAAGTTCCACTTTATAAATTCATCATCTTCCTCTAACTTCATGTCTACAGTGCCTATGGCTGGGGAGGATGCTGAGGAGGAGAGGGATTTCTCATCTTGTTGGTAGCGCAGATGGAGATCAGTGAATGCTGGGCTGGTGATGTCAAGGCGAGCTTCTCCTTCCCAGTCCCTGAAAACAGAAAAGCAGATAAGCCATCATGAGAGGGGTTGGGACATGCCAAAAACTCCACAAGGAGTTTTGAAAAGGAATACAGTTTCAATAAAAGCTCCATACTCAAGTCCTCTATATTTGCCATCTTCTTCATATTTTGCACTGAAGTCACGGTGTGCAAATGTTCCTTTGGTCTTAAAGACTAATGAGCCATTTTCAATTTTGTGTGTTCCCACAACTGTAGAGGAGAGATTTTATATTACATTAGATTAATAACTGTAGGGGATAGACATTTTCATTGTGAAAATTGGAAGAATTCTATCTTAACCAAACACCTTACTTCCATATTTGAAACATGCGATGTACAGTGCACAGTTGTTTTTAAATAAATAGCTAGAAGACATTATTAGTTCCAAAATAATGGCAGAAAATCTACTTTCTTTAAAACTGTTCCTTTTGAGCATCAGTAGATTTCCTATAGTTTGGTTTTTGCATGTTGGGTATACAGGTATCTCTTCTCTTATTTTAAATTTTGCTATAGAAAGTCCTTGTTCACTGAGTCATAACTAAGTACATAAATTATTTACTTAATAACTCTCATTGAAAACATAATATCTAGGGAGGAGGCAGGCTGTGCTCTTACCATTTAGGTCATATTCCAAGAACTGTAGGGTGGAGCTACATGTGGAATCCAGGAATGTTTCAACATGATCAGCTTTGTTTTTCAAACCAGTGCTCCAAGTAGCATTATATAAGGGAGAGGCCACCCCAAAGCGTGCAGTCAGTGCTCCAAAGGAAGGAATAAAAATTCCTGTAGGTACAGAGAACTTAAAGGAAGGAATCTCAATAGTCTGCTCAGGCACAATGATGGTAGGCAACTCAAAGTCTGCGATCTTATTGGCCACTTCATTTAGATCCAAAACAGCATTGCCAACTGAAATACTTTTTGGAAGGGTGAATGGGGATACAGTTAACTGAAATTCAGGCACAGTTATGTCAAAAAAGGGAACTGAGGAATCTTCTGGTTGAGAATATTTTGTAAACACATCTACTTCAGGGAATTTTACTTTGGGTAGTGTTGGTAGGTTGAGGGCAAATGGCAAAGTTCTTAGCTTCTTATAGATTTTTATTTCACTGAAGTCAAGTTTGTAGGATGGAACCTGAAGGTCTGTAAATGGGACTTGAAACACAGGTGTGACAAGAACTGAATTTAGATCATTTAGTTTCAGGCCAGGGACAATGAATTCATTATCCAAAACTTTTACAGGGACTGAGAAAGGGTAGCCATTGGGGTTTTTGGTGTACACAAAGGCAGTTGAAGCGCGAAGATACTGTCTCCTGCTAGTGCTGGTTGTTACATCCAGCTTTAGAATGTCCCATAAGCTCTTTTCATAAACTGGAAGCATGATATATTTGAGGAAACTTAGATGTCCTTCTAAGGCTCCTGTAATATCAAGGTGTGCCTTTTCTTGGTCATTGGAAATCTCTACATGGTTCTGAAGAGACCCGGAATGAATCTGGACCTCACTTTTCCAGGTGACCTTCTGGTTCTTAGTGTTGGCATTCAGGGATACTTCTTGGCTAAGGTAAGGGATGTTAAGGAGGGAATTGGGCTGACTTGCACGGACCTGAACAAGGGCTGACATTTTCCATGGGGAAAGTTCCAGGGTAGCTTTGCTTGTATGTTCTCCATCTGTGGAATAGAGGCCCTCTAGCTGTACGTGGTTTTTTGTATTGTGCTCCCAGATGGCATATATGCGTTGGAAAGTGGCTTCACCAGCAAAATTTTCTTTTACTTCCAGTTTCCAGATATCATCAACTTTGGAAGCCCCTTGCAACTTTACTAAAGACCGTGTGCCCTTGGAATTCAAGTAAGTGCTGGTCTCACCGGCAATAGTTCCTGAATATTCCCGTGAAAGGATTGAACCCTTGACATTTCCTGCAGTAGATGACTCTATGGAAAAGTAAGAGGTGAGGCTTTCCAAGCTAAACTTGTGGTCAACTGTCCCCTTAGCTGTAGAGTACAGCTTTGGGGAATTGAAATCATACTTTAACTCAATGGAGGAAGAGACAGTAGGTTTTGACTTGGTATTTCCATTAAGTACTTGTGTGAAGTTCATTCTCAAAACTGGAATTTGGACTTTTGCAGTTGTTGTCACTGATGCTTCCATGTTTTTCTTGGTCAAGCTAATGGTGCTGTCATGATTGCCTTCCACATATTTGTTATTCAGAGACAGAGCCATGGCTAACTTCAACCCTCGTTTTCTTGTCAAACTTGAGGTGCCCTCTAATTTGTACTGTAGGGCATCAATGACAGATGAAGAGGAAGAAAGGAGATGAGCAACAATATCTGATTGATTGTAAAGTCCAGCGTTGGTGTTCAGTGTGATGACAGTTGATTTAAAGGAGAAATCATAGGTAAAATTGCCCATGGCTGGAATAAAAAGATTACTTACGCTACACAATTCCTTAAAATCTGGAAGAGAAATCTTGAGAAGATTCCTAGGGACATGAAGGACTGGCAGCTCTAGGGATGGAAGGACTAATGTGTTTGAAGGCCCATGGAAGTCAGAACTCGGGAGGGTAAAATTAGGGGTGCTGATTGCTTTTGGGATCACATAGCCAAATGTCAACATCTCTACTGTGAAAGGAGACACTTCAATATTGATGACTGGAATAGTGTATCCAGGAATTTGAAAGGTCCTGGGGAAGTTGTTGGAGGATTCTTCAGCTTTGTACTTATCAAACTTAATTTTTGCTTCTTGATAGGATTTGGTGAGAAAACTGAATGCATTGTCCCTGGCTTTCTCAAAATGACTGTCAATGGAATTCATGTTCTGACGGGCAAACTCATAAAACACACACAAAGGATTTGCAATGGAATGCTGGTCTTTGTTTTTCTTATACTGAACCTTTGCACTTAAATCAAATGATTGCTTGGTTGTTTTCAAGACTTCCTTCAAACCTGTTTTTTCCCATAAGGAGAAATCTTTCAGTAGTGGAGTTGTGATTGTTGTGTAAGGTAATGTCATTTCTGGAATTGTTAAAGGAATGTTTAAGAAATCCAGGTTAGCTTCTCCATTTATTCCTACATGGGCCTCAATGATGTTCTTGTTGTTTCCAGCAGAGAAGTTTTGATTGTACTTATACTGATTGAACCTGGCACTTGCTTGCCAACTTGCTTGCTGGACATTAGAACTCAGAAACAGTGCATAGTTATTCAAGAAGTCTATCTTTCCGGTCAATTTTAATGGAAAACTAACTTTCAAATTCCCTTCATTGTTTGCGGTTGCAGCAATCTCAAATGAATGGGCTGAAATGGAAAGAGAATTTTTCAAAGTTCCAATAACTTTTCCATTTAATTGAGCATCGTGGTTACCAGTTACCTCTGCCTTTCCTTCCCTGAACAGTGCTGTGCCTTGAGCAGTTAGAATACTGCGGCCCACATGCTGGGATTCAACTTGTGACTGGATTTCAAATTTAGAAAAGTGGAGAAAGCCAGATTCATAAACCAAGTTTTGGTTTACTCTTAGGTGTTTGCTATTGATCTTATTGGATAATTCAAAGGAAGTGGTGAGTTCTTTCACAGAGAAGTTAATTTGTGATTCATGTGTTCCCTCATCTGAGAATTTGGGGCAGGCCAATTTCCATGATCCTGTTCCAGAAGAAGTCCAGGCCACGTGTCCAGCTTTCACCAATGCCTTGATTTCGTTGCGTAGATCAGCCTGACTAGAGAAGTCTAGTTTGGGGATGTTCAATTTGTGGAAGTACTTAGTGTTGCTATCCAGGGTGAGCTGATTGTTTATTTTGACAATCACACCATTACTAAGCTCCAGCATATTCTTTTCTGTGTGTAAACTTGCCACTATGTCTGATTTTCCCTCAATGGCATTTCCAAAAAACAGCATTTCACTCCTATGTTCTGTTCTCAGATACTTGCTGGAGAACGTCATGGATTCCTTCAGAACCAGTGGATTTGTCTTAGGGTTTGAGAGTTGTGCATTTGCTTGAAAATCAAAATTGAGAACTTCTAATTTGGACCCTCCTTTGGCAGCAATGGATGCTGCGATATTGGCTTTGTTTGCGGAAGAAGCAGTTACATTCTGTATGTCAGCGTTGGCATCCAATGTGAAAATGGGAGACTGGATTTTCAAACTGCTATATAGCTTGCCAAAAGTAGGTATTTCAATTGTGTGTGAGAGGTGGGGAAGCTGGAATTCTGGTATGTGAAGGTCAGGAACTTGAAAATCACTACGGTTGAGATTTGGGATTAGGAATTCTGGAAATGTGATTTCTGGTAAATGGAAGTCTGGTAGGGTAATTCTAGAAAGAGGACTGTCTTCCACCTTCAGATCCCTCAGATATACTTCTGGAACTGGCCACTGCAGCTCACCGCTCAGCATTTGGTCAATAATTCTGATGATCCTTACCTTTATTTCTACTAAGTCAATGGTAAAGGAAGGAATATGAAAGGTATTGAGGATGGTAAATTCTGGTGTGACAAACCTGGATGGGATTTTTATATCTTTCAATTCTTTGAAGTTTATTTGAACTGACTGAATCCTCAGATCTGTCAGGGGGACTACGAAGTCAGGAGTCTGGAAGGTAGCTTCCTGCAGGGCCCGAAGACTGACTTCAAAGGCAGGCATGACACCAAAGACAGTCTGGATTTTAGGAACAGTGAACCCTTGTTCTACCAATGCTTTCACGCTCTCAGCCCAATCTGGGATAGCATACTGCTCTGCAAATTCAGTAAGGTTCTTAGCAGCAAGAGTCCACCAGTCTGAAAGGTAGGTGACAAGTGTGTTGTAGACCTGGCCTACCAGAGACAGGTACCGCTCAAGTTCCCGCTGAATGTCCATGCGATACATTCTGTCTCGTACATCTTCTAGGGTCTCTTGGAATTTGGCTTTCATGTGAACCAGAGGTGCTAAATCTAAAACAACCTGTAACCAATCAGTGATTGAGGATATTTTGGTATCCTTTAAACTCTCCAAATACTCTGAGGCCAGGGTCTTAGAGTCCTCTACAAATAGTTTTAGTGCTTCAGCTTTCTGTGGTAGTTCCAGAGCCTGAATTTTACCATTGATTCTCTGAGTCACCTCCCGGACTTTGTTATTGGTTTCATCTACAAACTGGTGGTAATTAAATGACTTTAATTTCTTTATCAACATGTCAAGGACTTTGTTTACCTCTTCCATGAATTTTTTAAAAGACAGTGCATCAAGCTTCTTGACAGCCTTATCAATGAGCCCAACCAGTTTCTCCAAGTAATCTTTTATCTCAATTTGTTGTAGGACATTGCTTAGTTGCTGAACAGTCTCCTTTAACTTGTATTGGTGGGCCAACTGGACTAATTTATCCATTAAAGCTTGGATTTTTTGGTCTATTCCATATACCTTAATTAACTTGTAGACTGTGGCTCTAAAAGCATTGATTTTCTCAGTTACTTCAAAATCTCCAGTAAGACTTAAAACAAAGTATTTGACATGCTCAAGAATATCACTTATTCTTGCAAATGTCATGGTAGTTTTCAATTGATCTAAAAGCACTGTGATGTCAATAGCCTCAACCTGTTGTTTTAATTTTCCAGCAAAGTGCTGGAGGTCTGTATTCTGAATGTGTGCCTCCAGTTGCTGCAATTTTTCTTGTAACTGAATTCTGATTTGATACTTAGTATCCACATTTTGAATCCAAGATGCAGTACTACTTCCAACTCTATTGAAATCAATATTTTCAATAAATGAGTTTAGATTATGAATTTTTTTCACTAAACTTACACAGATGTGATAATGTTCATCAAGACTTTTTAATTTTTCAATGATTCGATCAATCATCTTAGCAACAGTTATTTTAAAATCATGTAAGTCATAGTTATCTTTAATATACTGATCAAATTGTATCACATATGTCTGCAGTTGAGATAGTTTTTCATTAAAGTTGATTTTGGCATTATCCAATGCAATTTGTAGGTCATTTTCTGTGATTCTGTAATTTTTGGTAAAAGCAGTCAGCTTCTCCTTGGCATTCGAAACTTGTTTCCCCCAATCCAATGAATTGAGATAATCATTAACTTGCTGTGGGAGCTTTCCAAGAGCTTCTCTGTATTTCCCCACAAATTGATCAATATTAACAGGCTTCAGTTCTTTCTGTATGACTTGCAGTGCAGTAATAATTATTCTTCGATTCCTTTCAAAATATTCTGGCAGGGTTTTTAAAAATGGGAGGCTGATGGTGTGGACATCTTGGTTTTTATCATACTTTACAAAAGCAACAACTGTAAATTCTTGGGGCTTGTCAACAGCATCTTTCATCTCCAAAGCATTGATGACATTGACCGGCTCACTGAGAACAAGTGGCACTTTAATTGGGTAGTCTAGTAGAGTCAGGTCTGCCAGGGCACGTCCACTAAGCTCCACACCAATTTTGTCTTTAGTATTGTAAGCCTCCAAGTCCTGGCTGTATTCATTGTCGTTAAATTGGGTCTTGAGTTTCCAGGATCCTATCTGCTCAGCTGGAGTAAGCAGGGCACTGACTTTGTGATCCAGAACCATACTGATGCTTTTCCTAGACTTGAGATGGTGACTAGTGGATCCTTTGTAATCATGAGAGAAAGTAAGGGCCAGAGGTTCTGCTTTCAACAGGAATTTGCTATACAGCTGCCCTGTGTGTTCTCCCCAGAGAGCTAGTTTCCCATTGCAGTTTGTATGAGTGTCAATGCCTACGGTAAACGGGGCCATTACAGAGTGGAAGACATTGGTGAAATGTAGTGAGTCTGAATTATAGTTTGTACTGATGTCAATGGCTGAAGCTAGCCCCGCAATGTCTGTGCTGAGCCGATGGCTAAACTCTGCACCCCGAACCTTAGCAACCGTGTCTGCTTTATAGGTTGCGGATAAGGCAGCATAAGAAATGCTGTAGATGTGTTTTATTTCATTATTTTGATAGGCTCCTTTTAGGTTGCCACCCATATTCAGCTTCAGAGGTTCTAGTCGCAATTTCCCAGTGTTGGTCAGATCCAGAGTGCTGTATTTCAGGTCACTGGTTAAAGTAGTTACCAGAGAATAGGGCTGTAGCTGTAAGTTAAAATTTTGTTTATAATACTTGTCAGAGCTATAAATGTTGTCCAATTTTGAAGAGAAGTCCAGCGATAAGCCTGCAATGTTTAGACTGTTTGTGTGGTCGAGTCTCATCTCACTGTATGAGCCCATCAGGTCATTTGAGAGCTTAAGTCCTTCTCGGCTGAGTTTGAAGTTGAAAATGTTTTTGCTGTCAACACCCCAAATCATGGCCTGATAAGCACTTCCCAGTGACACCTCTGTGAGGGCAACTTTTCCATCTAGATTGAATTTTGCACTGTTTTCCTTGAAGCGGCCATTCGCTGTCAATTTCATAGATGCCCCAGACAGGCCCAGCTCTGCGTTCAGCTCATTCTCCAGCACCAGGGGACTGTACTTCAAGTTGGTTGTTGCACTGGTAGACACTCTACCCTGGGCAATCCTTAGGGTTGCCTTGTGGGCAGCACTGTTAATTTTGTCAGTGCCCAAGATGTCAGCATTTAATTCAAGACCGTGGGAATTTAGTGATCCAGAAAGCAGGCTGAAGAATCTCAGTGACCCATAGTCAGCCTGATACTCAGAACGCAGCAATGCATTTTGCCTGGAGAGGGTCAGGTCCATCTTGTTAGAAGTGGCAAAGTTCTCTGACTTCCCATTGGTGTCACATTTCAGGGTCAGCTCATAGTTCTCATATTTCAGAGAAGCAGTATTTTTAATGAGGCCGCCTTGGAGGTCAGAGGTGGAGGTGAGGGAGAGGGTACCATCTTCATATCTTCCTGTCACCTGGTTGGTGCCTTGGAGGTAGGAGGAGTTAAACCTCAGATTGGACTCTCCACTTAACTGACCAGTGATAGAATCCCTCTGATAAGACAGGTCGTATGTTCCTTTAGCATGGAATGAAGACACTTTGAACTGCCCGTCGACCTTGACTTCCTTGACATACAAATGCTGTTTCTTTTTTGAGTCCACATAGACTGAAGCTGACATCTCTGGTCCCCAGGCACTAGACGCATCAAATATTAGTAAACTTTTTGAGACTGGGCTCTTTCCAACTTTTTCTACGTGACTGAATTTGATATTTGAATCTAGAAATTTGTGGTGCAGGGCCCCATCACTTGATAGTGTGAATGCATTCCTGTGGTCATACGTTGTCTCTCCAGATCCTAACACAAAAATTAAAAGACATTGGTTAACGTTATTCGTTTCCAGAGCAGTCTCTAGGTTAAGATTCTTTTAATAATAAAATCCCATTTATCTGAATAGACTTCTCCATCTATAATGCAAACATAAAATCTGAGAACAAGAGGCATTCCTCCAGGAAGCCTTCCCTATCTACCACAGACCTTATTGGGTTCCTGAGTTGAGTGTTCCCTCTGGACCTTATACTTATACTCTACACTCTTATCAGAGTACCTCTCGCAGTGAATTGTAATTGCTGGTTTATCTGTTTTCTCTGCTACTGCCTAGTGGAATATTTAATACATATAATATGTTTAATAAATGTTTACATTGGTTGAATGAATGTGAACATTGGTTGAAAAGACTTCCAAGTAGCAAGGAAATTACCTGTAAGAAAGCCCAAGTCCTTTCCCTCATAGAAGAGGATCTCCTACCAGAGCCTATAGTGAGTTAGCCTGTGTGCCCTGTACCTGAGCAGGGCTTACCTTGCACACTATAGGAAAGCAGGTCAATTGCAGAGTCCGCCTTCACGTGGTATCGAGCCTGAAGCCTGAAGTGTTCTCTGCTGGTGTTGCCACCGGTGTAGGAGGCAGACCAGTTGTACAAGTTGCTGTAGACATTCGTGGAGAGGTCTAGAACACCCAAGAGCGGCACTGGCAGTTGATATGACTTGGGAATGGTGAAAGCAGGAACTTGGAACTCTTGAGCTGGCAGGTGGAATCCCACGGGTTTGAACTGGAGGGCTGGTGTCCTAATGGTCTCTAGTATATTTAGATCTTTGGAGGATTTGCCACCAAAAGGCAAAGGAATCTCAATTTTCATACTGTTCTTGTTCAAAGTATATTTGACCCGACCATCACTGAAATGAACAACAAAGACAGTGTCCCCACAGTCAGACATGAAGAACTCCAAGTTCTCTGCCATCTGACAAGCTGAGAAGTATTGCACCTGCTCCATTTCCAACCCCACTCTGCACTTTCCCTCAGACTATTCCCTGTGCCTGGATCTCTTTGCTTCTACATCTATCTTCCAAACATTCAAATCTTTATAAAACTCTTCCAAGAGCTACTCCTTATCAAGACCATCCCATCTAAGTCATAGCTAATTTTTCTTTCTTATAGGGACCCAGTCTGTTATACCTCTCTGAAAGAGTATGTCACCATTCTCCTTATATAATGGCTTATTTGTTCATTTGTTGGTGTCTACATGGTGCCACCCTGGAAAGACTATACATCTTGTCCAGTTTTTATCTTCCCACTATAGTCTTGTATTTTTTACATAGGGAAACTTCAGTACATATTTGCTAAACCGAATTGGGGTAACTTGATGTGTGGGAAAAACACAGGAGTAGAAGTCAGTAAACTTGGGTTGCAGTTTTAGCTTCCACTGATTGGCAGTGTTATCTTAGTGAATTAGTCTCTCTGAGTCTCAGTGAGATCTGTATAGTAGGGATAATGGTATCCTCTCTTTTGACTCACAGAGCCTTGGACATCAAATGAGAAGAACTATTTGAAAGTCCTTCATCATCTTCTCTATACCATGCTCATATAATAGACTATTGTGATAACTTATAAAAATACGGCAGGACAACAGGATTTAACTGTTCTCAACAAATAAGCTGCTCATTGTATTACTCCAACAGGGGTTAGACACTGCCTGCCGAGGTTCACAGGAGGATGACTGATAACCCCTAAGGACCTGTTCAGTTCTGAGCTGGCATGTCTGGCCATCTTTCTTTCCTGCACAACACACAGAAGATGGTTGTGAAGGGAGGTTCCTGAGTCCTTTGCAACTGCCACCTTTTCTTCTTTGTCCCTGTGAGTACTTTTGTAGACTTCAGCCTTTTCACAATAAATTTTCTATGAAACTCAGCGGCTCTGCCATAGACTTAATAGAAAGACCCATGTGACACAGGCCACTTGTTTTCTTAACCCTGGGGATAATTCACTGGGCAATCTAGGAAAAGCTATATAATCTTTCCGGCTCATACACTGATATTTTATTTTTTACAAAATAAAGCAATCAAAGTATTGTGTGTATTTTTGTAAATATAGAAATGGACTGGGCAGTTTCTTTTCTTTCCGAAAAGATTATATAGCTTATGACTTCACCGTAAGGATTTAGCTATGTCAGTAAAGTGGAATTATAGTTGTTCTTCTTACCCATGGGTTCTGCCTGTATGGATTTAAACAACTGTGACTCAAAAATATTTGGAAAAACATCTGTTAACATGTCCAGGGTTTGTTTCCTTGTCATTATTCCCTAAATAATACGTATAAAAACGAGTTACATAGCATTTATATCGTATTAGTACTATAAGTCATCGAGAGATGATTTGAAGTATAGGAGAGCACATGTGTAGGTCATATGTCAAGGCCATATATCAATGATGTGCCATATTATATTGGGGACCCAAGCATGTTAGGATTTTTGTATCTGAGGGAGTTTCTGGAACCAGTTCCCCACAAGGCCCTTGAGATGATGGCATCTTCTCAGGATGTCCCCTTTATTTAATGCTCAGGGGCTATTTTGACCTTTCATAGCCCAACAGCAAGCCTTGTAGCCAATAATTCCTGTAGTCACTCTTGAATTCTACATAGTCTAAAGGGGAGTTTAACTCTAATGGAAGAAAGCTGAAAGGCTTTCAAATTCTGGTTATAGTGAATAAAAGTACCAGAATCCCCCAATTACTTTCTTAGGCTCTGCCTGACTGGGTTGGTGTTCAAACTCTGACCTCGCATTTAATAACACAAAAATGCCGCAGCATTCAGGCTGTCATTCTTAATCTCCTTAAAATGCTTAAATTATTGCCCTTAAAAATTTAAATTGAAAAAAATCCCAAATCATGCTGACTAAAATCTTATGCCAGTTCAAGGAAGTTTGCTTATTTCTTCTTTTACCTTTTTAAGAAGAGCTTTTCTGGGATGTGGAGGTCTGGCACTCCCATTTGTTGGAGGTTCAACTCCTTTAGGCCACTCAGGTGATCTTGCAAAGTCTGGGCATAAGGAAGACTCTCGGATGCCTTCTGAAGCCACGCGTTTGTTGCCTATAAAACAATAGAAGGTTTTTATCAGCACGAATGGGCCTAAAAGTACAATTGACATTAGGGGAAAGTCCAGATTTGATAGGTTAATTATTAAGCAGGAAAATCCACGGCAAGTTAAAAAATAAATCACATAAAATCATAAACTCTGGTTGCCAGGCACTGATTTCTTCCTGTGTTTGATAAAAAAGGATAGCTAGTATAGACTCCTAGCCATTGTCTTGAAGCTTCCTGTGATACCATGAGACACAGCAAACTGTTCTGCCAAGTAGCATTCATCTGCTACTTAGTACATACAGCTTTGTGTAACTGGGTAACTAAGCATGCTAATTCTTCCCAGGAATTAGCTGGAGGCAGGAGGCATGCCTTATGTTATACATGTTTGGATATCCTCCTGCACCTAACTCAGAGTTGAGAATGTAATTGGCACTTACATCTATGTATTTATGGCTGAATGATTTATACTTACAACTATTAACTTGGAACCCATATGCCGGACAGTCATGTCTGTTTGAAGAACTCTATGATCCAAGAGACTATTGGCATACATATGCAAGCTTCTGGGATAATCAGGGAGATTGATAGGGAAATTGGAAGCCACTTTTTTAGTATCCACATTGGTGCCCGTGTTCCATTCAAATTCAATCTTCTCTTCATCTGAAAACGCACATGTGAGATAGTCGTGAGTGGGAGTGGGTCAGCCTGGAACCATGGCTGTCAACACTTGCACTTGAGTTTACAGTGATACTGGAGGTGCTCATGTGGGGAAAGAGGCACCTACCATAACGCCATGCCACCCTCTTGGAAACTGTTGAGCCATAAGCTGTAACAGATGAGTCCATTTGGAGGAGCAGTTTACTGGGAGACCAGGAGGTGAGGATCTCACTTCTGGCTTCTGCTTGCAAACGGGGTATGGAAATAATACCTTTGATTTTGCCTTCTTCCTTTTTGTCACAACTATGGAAAAGAAAATCAGTTAGCATCAGTGATTTTGTCCATTCCAAGGAGATACATGAAGTTAAACAGAAGTTCCACTTGTGGTGAAAAATCAGACACGTGAATGGCTCAGAGAAATAATCACAGATCAAACTCACTGACTCCTAGAACCAAAATCAGGACTTTACAGGGAGATACAGGTGAAAAGAGGAGATTTTTGAAAGTTGTTTTGCATCCTGCTTGGCGATTTACTCACTCTATGGGCTTAGCCAAATGATTTAACTCCTCTGAGCTACCATTTCTGTCTCTTTATATAAAATAGTGAAACTCATACCTACCTTCAGTTTATTATGAGGACTCAGGTAACTTCTTTACAGCATCCAGCACAGTGCTTGATAAGTGAATAGTAAGTGCCCAATAAATGGTAGGAACATGCAATTGGACATGTGTGGAAGATTAAAATGTCAAGGGCTCTCTCTGCTACTCAGATTGTGGACCAAGGACACACCTGGCTTGGTCAGATTTAAAGTGTATGAGGATAAAGGAGAAGAGCTTGCAGGGCCTGCAGCTCGGGTCAGAATCCCTGAGGCCCTCCTTACCTTACATGGCCCATGAGAGCAACCTCGGTAATTTTCTTGTTCTGAATGTCCAATGTGAGCTTGTAAGACATTTTGTCCTCAGCAGACTCATCATTAACTCTGAGTATTGTCCCAAGGTCAACACCAAAATCTGGAATTTGGACTTCACTGGACAAAGTCACAGTCTGCCGATTATATTTGAATGTCATGGTAGCCTCAGTCTGCTTCACTCCTGAAAGGGTATATAAGAGAATCAAGAAATGTGTGGTGAGAAGCTACATTTTGGAAAGCAGGGGAAGAAAAGGCAGAAGAACTCAAGTATTCAATGTGCTTAAACAAAGACACAGTTCAGACATTTACTTTTTAATTCAGCAATGGTCATTCCTTTAATCAGTCTACAAATATGTATTGACTGCGGGGCACTGTTCTTGACACTGGGGTATCCTTGCCTTCTTGGAGTAAGGGGTAGATTTCCTATGTCAGGTGATAATGCTATGAAGAAAATTAAAACCGTATGAGGATAAAGAATAGAAAGGGATAGAAGAGATGCTATTTCATATGTGGTAGTCAGAGAAGTTCTCTCTGATAAAAGAATATATAGGCAGAGATCAGAATGAAGAGGGGCTAAGGCTTGCTGAATTTTAGGAGGAAGGCATTCTGGGTAAGAAATGCAAACACTTTGAGGTGGGGAGCATTTGGCATGTTTGGGCAACAGTAAGGCAGCCCTCTGGGTCAGGCAGACAGGACTTCTCTGTATCACTTTCCATCCAAGACACTTATCCTGGTTCCTGCCTCCCTTGCCCTGGGCTCCCCTTTTCTTTGTAACAGGTTCTCAGGCTTCCTTTAATTCATAGGCTGTTTTACATCTTATAGAATTTCTTTGCTATCATCCCTACATAAGATAAGTCTTCCTAAATTTTCCCATTCCCTAAAACCTGCTCCTTCAATTCCAGTTTTTAATTTTTTAGTTGCTCAGGTTCCTAAATTAGATTTTTGCCAATTCTCCTTTTCCTCTTGGACTCAGCATCTACTGTGTCAGTGAATCTTTTCAGCTGGATTGTCAAAATTTGGCCAGAGTCTTCCCAACCCCCCATATCTCCTCTGCACCATCCTCCTCCAAGACGCCACTGTCTCTTGCCCGGATTGCTGCAGTAACTCAGATTCCAGTTTCTCTGCACTTGTCCCCTTACAGTCTTTTTTCAATTTAAATACAACTCCAGTCATGAAAACTTGCCAATGACTTTTACTTAATGTGTAGGAAAAGTCTAAGTTCTTACCCTGGCCTGTAAGACCATCCTTCCCTCAACTCCCTGTACCTATGTGGCCTCATCTTCTAACCCCTTCCTCCCTGGTTTCTCTTTTTTAGCAAACGGGCTTCTTTCCTTTCCTTTAAACATAGAAGCCACGTGCCAGCCTCAGGGCGGCCTTTGCACCTGCTGGCCCCTTGCCCATAACACTCTTTCCCCCTAGCTTTTCCTCTTAATCTGCATCAGCTCTCTTTTTATGCTCACTCACCCGGGCGACCATCCCTTATCATTCCACTCCTTGTTCTTACCTCCCTTGTTCCTCCCTACCACCGTTAGCCCTTCCTAGACCTGCCTGCGCCCTGTTTTCCTCCCCAGTACTGATCTGACAGTCAGAATATTGACTTTTTTGGGTGTTTACCATAACCTCCATCTTAGAACAAGCCTGCCACTTACTGGGTGCTCAGTCAATATTTGTTAAATTTGTTAAATTAAATGTGCTCTTGTGAGTCCTGAGCCTGAGGTTGAGGGCAGATGTGGAGCAGACCTGCTTTGGATACTCACCTTCTGTCTGAGTCACAAACTTCAGGGTGTCCACCAGAGCTCTGTCCTCTCTCCGGAGCTCATAGGTCGCGCTGGCAGAGTACTGCTCCACCTCTCCTGTGGGTTTCAGCTCCAGCTCCAGTCTAAGGATGTGAGAGTGCAGACAGTGCGTGACATTAGAGCTCCCAATGACGGTGATAATGTTCCCCTCAAGTGCAAGAAAATATGGCTCTCATTTTGACATTATCCCCTGCCTGTAACTAAGGTGGTCCCTTTAAGATCCCTTCAATCCAAGAGCCCAAGACAGGGAAGAGCCCAGAATTTCTAGGGCTCACGTACAAGCCAAGTAGGAGTCGGCTGGTCATGCCAGCAAAGCTGAAAACAAGTAGTAGAACAGGGGATGCTGAAAACAGAAGTCCTCTAAACATAGTGAAGGCATCCATTATGATGGGGGGCTCCAGGAAGTTCACACCAATGGGGTCTATGTTTCTGGAGGCTAAAAACATGGATCCTGAATTAGGAACAACTAAACCATGGATCCTAAATTAGGAACAACATCCATTCTAAAAACATGGATCCTGAATTAGGAACAACTGGAATCTATGCTGTGATCTCCTCATGCAGGGCATTAGGGAGCAAGAGGGGAGAAGGTTTTGGCCAGAGGACCATGCTTTAAATACCCAAAGGGTGGTGCCAACCATTAAGGCTGGTGGAGGGGCCTTCAATACCGGGCATTGCTCCTGTGCCTGCTGGGGGCCATAATGTGGGGAGTGAGCAGATGCCGGGTCAGGCACTGTGCATCTCTGACCTGGTGTCCCCCGTCAGTGGATAGTAGGAGGCAGAGTCTGTGGAACTGGCATTGGAGTAAGCGACCGAAGTGCAGTAATTCAGGCCAGTAAAGAAGGGCTTGCAAGACGACCAGGACTGCCTGTTCTCAATTAAAGGTGGGATCGCTTCCGTTTTGGTGGTAGAGACCAAATGCAACGTGTTACTGTGAAGAAAGAAAAAACCTGAGTTATCTGCAAGCCATGAGTCAAAATGAACATCACACATACTTGCAATGCAAATATCTTACCCTCCTCTCTGGCCCCACTAAGTCCATGTCCACCTCAGTTTATTTGATTTACTGAGAAATAAATAATCACAGGAAGAACATTAATATGATTGAAGATCACAGTGACTCTTAGGCTTCAGATACTGCACTAAATGGTTTTCCTTTGTTACCTGTAATCCCCACAGCAGTGGGATTCTCACCTTATAGAAGACACAGAGGCTCAGAGATGTTAAATAACTGATCACCAGGGCCTGAACTTAGGTTACCTCCTCCCTTATGTGATACGGAGTAAGAGGAACTCTGTCTCTTTCTCCAAAATCCCTTACTCTCTCCTGCTTCCTTCCACCAGCACTAGCCAGCTCAAGCCTCTTTACTTGAATACAACACATATACACACACACACTCCTTTGATTCCTTTCTTGTTCTTATCCCCTTCACAATCAAGAGAGTGGTCTGCCTTTATAGTTCCTCTTTGTTTCTAGGTTTTTCCCACTGAACTGAGATCTGACTGCTCACTCCATCATCTTCTAAACACTCTTTCATCATCCCCACTAATCCCCTCTTGCTCCTGAATCCAATGGGCATGTTTCTCCTTTATCTCCCTTGACCTTCCAGCAGCCTTCAGTAGAGTTGCTCCCTTACGGCTGTATGTGGTACCCTTCTCTCAAGTATGTACTTGAAAAATTAGTAAGTGCAAGAAAGTTCATAATGTCCTGATTTCTTCAAAAGATGTTTTCTTTGAAATATCTCTATCCTCCCCCCAGAATTATTTCATCATTTTTTGGGTGCCTCAAGACCCAAATGTGCTGGTGTGCTGAAGCCCTAATGGCGGGTGACCCACCCTTGTGGCTGCTCCTTGGCATCAATGACCCTTCATAGCCTTCGTCCTTTGACTTCTCTCTGGTCATGCCTTCTCTCTCTTTGCTGGTTCCTCCCCTCTTCTTTTACATGTTTATCTTTTCTATATTTCTCTATTTGACCTCAGTAACTTCTGTATAATGATGATTCTCAAATTCATATTTTGAGCTCAAGTTCTTTACTGGGCTTTGTACCCACAGGGCCATTTGCCAGATAGTTCTAATCGGCTATTTCATAGCACATCAAATGCAGCACATCTCAAACTGAACTTGTCATTTTCCTTTTAAAGCAGCAGGTCTCCCTCTGTAGTCCTTATTTCCCCCCTTTCCTCTTTCCTTTCCCTAGTCCCCATGTCCAGCCAATCTCCTGGCACTCATAATTCCCCCTCCAGCAAGTTCAAGAGCACTCACTCTCCCTGGCTCCTCTGTGCAGGCCCTCATCTCCTCTCACCCCATTTTGAAGATACAAGACTCCCAACTGTTCTACCTGTCTCCCGTTCTATCTTCTTCCCACACCCTTTCCACTCTGCTGTCAGAATATTTCTTTGAAAACACTAACCTTATCTTATTTCTGCTCCCTTTGCAATTCCCTTGCTTTCAAAAGAATCCAAACTTCTACAGATGGCTTACCTGGTGGGTAACATCTGACCCCATCAACCTCCACATTATTCCTCACTTATGTTCCCTGAGAACCTGGCCATTTGAACGTCTTTCAGTTCCTTGACTCGTATTTTTCCTTTGGGCCATTACACATGCTTTTTGCTTTGCCAGGAACACTCATTCGTTTTGCATTTGCCTGGATAATTCTGAAAGAGCCCTCAGATACCAGGTTAAGCATAATTGCTTCCGAAAACTTTCCCTGGCTACCACAGGCTACCTCAAGACTCTACTATTTTCTCTAACTTAGCCCTTACCTTATTGTGACTGCTTGCTTAATTGTATGTCTTTCCTCTAAACCAGTGGTTCTCAACCTTCCTAATGCCATGACCCTTTAATACAGTTCCTAATGTTGTGGTGATTTTATGGTTGGGGAACCATAAAATTATTTTTGTTGCTATTTCATAACTATAATTTTGCTACTGTCATGAATCATAATGTAAATATCTGATATGCAGGATGGTCTTAGGTGGACCCTTTGACCCTCCAAAGGGGTCACGTCCCACAGGTTGAGATCTGCTGCTCTAAACTGTAAACTCTGGAAGGTCAAGGACCTTGTATATTTCACTCTACTTTCTTGGTACATATCAGGTAATTAAACACTATTTTTGAATGAACATATCTGTCTAAAATACGGAAATCATAAAGTAAATTAGTGGTGGAGGAGATCATTGAAAATGGAACTCTCAATAAGAGGCTGCATCAATAATCATGAGATTAGTTAGGAGTTTTATACTTGATCAAAACTGATCAAAATCTGTTGAGCAAAAATCAGTTCACCCTGTGGAATTTCCCCAAGATGATTTCTCTAGAGCTAGTGTTCTTTCATTCTCAAACTCACAGTCAAACAGATGACAAAAAGATATCACAACCTAATAACAATGAATTCAGCAGTTAATTCCAAAGCATAAACATATAGGACAATTTAGTAAAATGTGAAAAGTAGAGGAAAGAATAAATATTTAGTGAGTCTGGACTAGGATAAAAATAGGTAATCTGGGTAACCTTTCTTTTCTCTTCTCTCTCCTTCTTTCCCTGGGACCTGAATTATCTCAATCAACAATCTAGTGTAGCCAAATCCTGCAGACACATCTTCAACTCTCTCTTTCAAACTACCTCAGCAGACCTGGCTGAAATAATTACCTGGCACTGAACAGCTTGACTGGCCTCTTTGGAGAAGGAACAATAAACTTCAGCTGCCCAGCTTTGAAGGCAACACGAGCCTCCAGGCCTGACTCATGGAAGAAGTTGGTGTTCATTTGGACCCCACTTCTAGCAAAGTCTGGAATGATCATGCCCATATGTGTTACAAACTCCACAGACACAGAGGGTTTTGCCACCAGCTCTGCCTGCATCTGTAAATCAGAAAACAACCTGTTCAGGATCGTTAAATGCCCCCACCTCCGGGAGTCAGATCAACCAGCCTTTCCCATTTCTAGGAAGTCATCTCTGGATAACTCACACCCAAGGAGACATTACTGCAATTTGTTTGAAGGAAGAAGAGTATGTTCTCAGTTCTCTAGAGCCAGACTGAAGTACCCAGGACTAGGAAGTGCCTGAGTTAGTTTTAAGCACAACTAGATTAAAAATGGCAGGAATATTCATTTATTAAGAAAGCTGAGCTCTCATCTTACTGTGATAATACCCCAAGAGTAGCTGTTAAGTTTTTCATAAAAATTAATGAGGTGATTACAATGTTGATGCACTTTGTCTTGAACTAGAGACACATTTTAAAAATGTGCAGAAGAAATCCACCCCAGAGGAAAAGAATAATCTAAGAAATCAAAAGGGAAACAGAGCCTTACATTGGCTACTTCCAATTTCACTCCAGCCTTGGTTCCAGGAGTGATGACTCCAGATGAAGACATCTGTAGCTGTAATCCAACTCCGGTGGGGAGCTCAAAGGCATTGTCCATGAAGATGTAGTGAAGAAAAAAGTCATTCTTTGAACCCTTGTTTATGGCCTCACCAATCTACAGATTCAAGAAGGGAGAACAGCTTTTAGCAAGCCTCACTGAAATGGGCTTTGTTAAATGCAACTTCCTATACATTGGACAGTAATTCTCTTTATCCAGAAAGGAATGGACTAGTTACAGGGGTATCTAATCTTTTTTATTTTCTGCTGCACATAGGAAGAATAAGAGTTGTCTTGGGCTGCACAATAAATGTACAAACACTAATGAAAACTGATGAGCAAAAAAGAAGAAAAGAAAAGATCCAAGTATACTTTTCATGATACCTGACATCACAAAAAAGTCCTCATAAAATCATCATGTGCCCCATGAGCTGCAGGTTGGACACCTCTAGCATTAGTATGATTCGATTAACTGAAGATTTTAGAAGTTAAAGATTAAAGGTTACTTCTCTCAATGCATTAGGACATAAGAAATTGCTCTAGATAGAACATCATATCATTTTCAACTGGTGACTCAAAAGGCCCTTAAGAATATTGTTGGGACACAGAGCTTCATGAGTTTTAAGTGTTGCATCTGACCTGGTTTATTTCTGGTGTAGTGGAGGAATGTGACTGTAAATGAGGGTATACTTGAAGTATGTTATATTATAGTAAAATCAGTTTTTTGAAACCAAAGGCCTACTGAGATGGTATACATATCAATTTGCATCTTTAAAGTACTACTTTGATAAAATAACTCAAGATCTGTTTTCTTGAAGTCAACATTGTCATTTATCAAATTGTAAGAATTAAGTTGATAGGTTTGGTCATTTACTAATAAATTAATGAAAATTATAGCAAATATCTGAATGGTGGATTACGGTTTGCCAAACACTTTCCTTTGTTCTTGTTGTATCATTTCAATAGTAGGAGGACCTTTAACAAAGGTAGAGTGGGGTACACTTAACATGTTTTTCCCGATGAACAAATTAATTGCCTTAAAAAATACCATTAACATTATAAATAGCTTAATTTCTTTATTTCATTTTCTTTATTTTTTTATTTTGAGATAAAGTGTCATTCTGTTGCCCAGGGTAGAGTGCTATGGAATCAGCCTAGCTCATGGCAAGTTAAATTCCTGGCTTCAAGTGATCCTCCTGCCTCAGCCTCCTAAGTAGCTGAAACTACAGGTGCATGCCACAACGCCTGGCTAGTTTTCCTGTTTTCAGTAGAGATAGGGTCTTACTTTTGCTCAGGTTGGTCTTGAACTCCTGAGCACAAGGAATCCTCCTGCTTCAGCATCACAGAGGGCTAGAATTATAAGCGTAAGCCATTGTGTGCAGCCTTAAATAGCTTAATTTACAGATGGTACCAGTTATTTGTAATCCAAGATCATTGCAGTTCAAGGCAATGTTGCCTGTCAAAGGAAGTACAAGCACCTTCTCTGGTTTGTATGGCTGGGACCTTAAGGGAGTCTGGGATATGTAAAAATGGCACTAATCTCAAAGACCCTGAGGTGGGTCCTGGTTCACTCACCATTTGAGGGATCCCCTGCAGAGTACGAGCGCTGGTCAGCAGCAGCCCTCCCAGGTACTGCAGGTCACGCAGCCTGACGAAGCCAAGCTCCTCTCCCAAGATGCGGAGGTAGGCTCTGGCTTCTGGGACTCCTTTAGATTTTAGATCTCTAATCAGGGTCTCCACATTGAGCATAATTCCATTTACCATATCCTGAGATTTAGTAAGAAAACAGCTTGGTGAGATGTCAGGTGCATCCAGCACTGTTAGATGCCTGATGTGGGCCCGTCTCCTGCAGCCCGGACACAAGCTCTCCTGGTGAGGACATTGGTGGGGGGGGGGGCATTAAAATCCAGGCTACTTCCTCTACACAGAGATGGAGACAACTGAGGTCTTGTCAGGGATAATGGTGTTCCCAAAGCTGTTCTTAACTTGAAAATAATAAGTGCGTGATCTTTGCTCTTTAGGACGCCAAGATCATGGGGACCCCTCAACATTGGGAGACCCTCAGCCCCCTCCTCCGCAATGTGGCCCCTTCTCTGCTGACTAGGGGAGAGTACTTGAAGTTTCTCGAGAAAAAGTAGCTGCTGCATAAATTGGCCAAAATCCTAAAAAACACTCCATCCTAGACAAGTTCTTCTTAAGATAAGGAGAATTCCACAGACTGATACCCAGGTGTTGAGAAAGAAAATAGAGATCGAGAGACCCAAAGCAGAGGAAAGGCCCTCAGCCAGGTCAGGAAATCCGAGGATGGAGGGGAGGCCACCAGGATGCACTTGGAAGTAAATTATTGCCCTGCTACTCTAACTTGAATGTACAGAAAGGAGTTGGTTCAAATGCAGGTTCTGATTCAGTAGCTCCTGGATGGGCCCTGAGAACCTGCATTTCTCAGGAGATCTCCTGTAGTTTTAATCTGCAAACCACATTTTCAGTAGCAAAAGCAGTGGAGAACAGGAAGCTCTAGATTATATAACCCATTTCACTCCTTCAGTGGGGGCTCATTGCTAGCTTCCAAATGGATTTTTGGTCCCCTTTGCTAGTATGCTGAAGTGAGAGTGAGTCAAAGAAAGCATTTCACAATAGTGAAAACATCAATTTAAAGCTTATAATAGCACCTGCTTATTTGAACAATCAATACTAGAGTCAGGCATCGTGCTTCGCATTTTGGAGAATTCATTTCATTTAAGATTTAAATAACTTTGTGAGGTTTGGACTGTTATTAGTGCTCTCAAATACAAAAACAAATACACATAATTTACAAGCAAATTGCCCAGGTGTGGACAGCTTCAATTCTAATCCATGCCCCGGGGTCCACACCCCGAATTATTATGCTAGAGAGCCTTTAGTGAGTCTGGTTCCTGGGTACACCAAATTTTCAGGAGGCCCTAAACTACAAAGAATACTGACTTACACTGACTGACCTCATAGGGCTGGTTAATCATAACCATAGTTATTGCTTCAGTGTGATAGTACCTTGATGATGTACAGGCTTAAAATAGAATGTTTTTGCATTGAGACCCTAATCTTTCCTTGAGAAAATACTTAACAAATACACACCTGCTCACGTTTATCATCTTTGGTGTAGCCAAAGTGGTCCATCATGACCTTGGAGACACGATCCGGAACTTGGCCATTAACCCAGTACAAAGCCTTGTTGACACTGTCTGGGAAAAATCCTTGCTTCCCAAAAAGAGCTTCCAGTGTTGGTTCAAAGCCTTTTCCCTCCAAACCAATCTGAGAAAGAAAATCAGGCAAGACAACCCCATCAGGCTTCTTTGTCAGCCTGTTTTCTCTTCTTTATGTCAATTTAACTAAAGAAGTATTTGATGAGTATTTGATGGGCAGGAGCTGAGTTTAGCACTTTACAGAAGTTGTTCTTATTAAAATCTCACTGGAGTCTTGAACTGATTATTTGCTTTTTTTTCTATAAGGGGCAGTGAAGTTTCAAAGAGGACAACAATTAAACCATAGATTCATTATTGGAGTAGATTTGGGGTTTGAACCAGATCTGACTGGGCAGCTTATACATTTCCTTGGATTGGGAGTTAAGGGGTTCTCTGAGACATCTGCCTTTCCATTAATACTAAGAAGTCATGCTTCAGGTGACACCTAGTGGGGAGAGAGGAAGGTGGAGAAGAAGGGAAGTAAGAAGGCTTCCAAGTGATGGTCAGAATGGCCTGCTGAGTCTTGTTCCTCCCAGACTGGCTTATGCACCCCTGGACTCTTTATTCATGGTGTACAGAATGGGCTGGAGAACTTAAAGCTCTTCACACATACCTCAAAGAGGTCAGCTGCAGCAAATCCAAAGACAGTCAGCGTGGTTTTCAGCATGCTTTCTTTAGGAAGATAATTATTTGGATCAAATATAAGATTCCCTTCGATTTTGGCTGAGGCTGAATCAAGTGATGGAAGAGAGACAGACTTGGAAAGCTGATAGTTCCGGGAAAATTTTCTGAAGTCCATGAGAGCTGGAAGTTGAGATTCTTTCAGAGCTTCTTTCACTAATGTTTTCAGACTAGATAAGAAGAAGTAAATTTTGAGCTGATATACCATGCTACTTATCCTTGGTCTCTTGTACCCCAAGTAAATATGGATTTCCATTTGCTACCAAATATTTGGATTTCATTTGCCCCATGACTTTGGCTCAGCATCTCCAGCACATTTGCACATGTGTTTGTTCCAGAAGAAAGCACACTCTGTGAAGGGCAGGTAGTGGCTGTACCAGAATCCATGCTTGTAAATCCAGCCCAGGGCCCACAGTGGCAGATGGGGGGAAATGATTGTTGCTTACCCTTGGATATACAATTCCTCTGAGTTCAAGATGTTGGCAATGTGGGAAGCCACAAAGTTCTTCACTTGCTCATCCTGTTCCTGGGGTAGAAGCTGGGTGATTTTATTAATGTCTGACTGGGAAGGAGTCCTCATCAGCATGAGATAGGCAGCCAATCGCTTATCTCCTGGAGAAGTGCCATCAAGGAAGGTCTGAAGAAGGACCCCCTGCTCCTATAGTCAAAAGAAGAGACAGTTATCTTTGTCTTTTGGTTAGTACACAGAACATGCCCAGCAGATGCTGGCCTGATCTGCTGGTCTGCTAATCTTTCCTAAGCACAAGTCCAGTATCTCTCTAGTAACTCTTCAAATGCTGGTATTGAATCTTTTTACTAGTTTTCCATAGAGCACTATCAAGATAGGGTTTCCAGAAAATGTCTATTAAATATATCTTGAATTCAATTGTATTAAAATACAGAAATTATGGCCAGGTTATGACTTATTTGCAATATCTTCCTCTAAGTGAAAATATAGTTGTTTTAACATAAATTGTTTTGATGCAAGGATAGAGATGGCAAGGGATAGTGAAAGTTTAGGGCTAACCAATAAGGTAGTTTCCCAAGCTCTGTCCATCATTGCCACCTAAATGGGGCCACGTTGGCTATCCCCACCTTGGATTATGGGGGAAAGGTTAAGCATGTTTTCCCAAGATGAGTGTGATGCTCAGTCTGGAAGGAGGATGACATACAATGAAAATCTCATCTTCTGCACATTGGCTTAGCAACAAGTTCAAATATGTCTCTCGCATTTGCTGACTGCTAGACAGTCAAGTCGATAGGCTTTCTGAAATTTGCAATTGGGAAAAAATAGAAAAAAGTCTGTAGAATGATGAGATTTAGGATCTCATTCGCTTGGTACTTCCCAGATGCTTATTAATCTGAACAAGCTCTCACTTTCAGACCTCCCCTGTGGATTTTACCTCATCTTTAAGTTCCATTTTCCGTAGTGCCTGGATGGCAGCTTTCTGAATCAGCACTGATGGCTTTGTACTTTGGATACATTTCAGGACTGAAGACTTGAGTGTTGGAGCTACCTGATCCATGGTTTGGCCCATATTTCCAATGACCTGCATTGAGAAAGCGAAACAAGAACCCAACAGGGGGCAGAAGAAGAGAGGAGTTAAAGGGTATCCAGGAAAGGTGCTTCTGAAATGATGTATGTTACACAAAAGACTGAAATTACCCGCAGAATCAAATTGGTATAATCTTCATCCCCAGTGCAGTCATTTTGAATCTGTTCCAAAAGATAATCAGCAATGTCCAGCAGGTCCTGAGTCTCTGTGGGGTGTGTCTTGTGATAGCTGCAGAATAAGAGAATCAGGACTTAGGCAACATAGTTAGGTTTGTCTTAAAATCCAAACAAATGTTTGGTGATTTCTTATTCTCAAAATGATCAGAAAAAACAAAAGAGTAAGCAGCAGAGTTTGAAGGAAGACAGAGGGGTACAACTTAATAAAGGAATGTGAGGTTTTCCTCTGCTCTGAGGAGAAACGCAGTATGAAAAGTCACCTCTTGACCACGTGGCTCAGCGCATATAGAGAGGCCCGGCTCCGCTGCTCCTTGGCCATGATGAAGATCTCCCGCAGCCTCTGTGCTGAGGGCTCTGGGATCAGGGCAACTAGGTAGGTTACGACATCTATCAGGAGGGGGTTGGCATGCGTACGTTTGAGCCACTGGAGGATGTGAGTGTAACACTGGGGCTGGCCACACTGAATCAACGCTTGCAAAGTGATGGGGCTGAAAAGAGAAGCGTGAAGGAAGTTACTGAGACCACTTTCAAAACAGATCAAATATCCTTTGCCCACAGAGTTATTCACTACCCTAACCTAACCATCTTTCAGAATCCAACTCAGAGCCATGATGCTGTCTCTAGGAGCATCATCCACTAGAGAAGTGCTACTGAGCAAAGTCTGAAGGAAGACCCCTGGGTGACCTATAGCTAAAAGAGGACTGTTATTGCCGTCCTCTGGTCAGGACACAGAACATGCCCAGCCAGCACTGGTACTCTCTTTCCTGGCCTCAGTCTCTTCTCTGGCCTTCACAGCATTTAGAACCAGTGCATTGAAACCTAGAGAAATCATATTATTACTGTCCTTGCCTGAGTTTTCTTTTCGCTCATCTATAAGCTTCTGGGGGGCACAGACTTCTTCCTTTCAAAATTTTCCAAAATAGAACTAGGAATTAGTTCTCCCTCTTATTTTCACACACACATACATATTTGCCCTGTATACATCTCTGTGTCTGTGTATGTATCGCTGTGTGTGCATAATGTGTTGCCCATGGAATTCTAAGCACCTAGATGACATTTCTCTATCCACCAAATATTAACTGATTAATTGATTAACTGGATTTAGGTTTAAATGGTGCATGAGATTCTCTGTTTGGCCATTTACCATAAGTTGTATGACAAACTGCACTGCAACCATTCAATACCTGGACATCTCGATCAGCTGTGGCAGGAGGGATGTGATAGCCTCACTGCTGAGGCCTCTCAGCTCAGTAACCAGTTTGTTGAAGAGGTTAGCTCTCTGGGCATTCTGCTCAGAGGCAGACAGTCTTTTCAGTTCCTGGAAAGTCTTCAAGACAGCCTCAGCCTGCTTTGGCAGGGATGTGGACTTGGTGCTCTCAAAGGCGAGACCGACCTTTATGGCACCTGGAAGAAGAAAAGTGTCAAAGGAATTCTTGCTCCCTTCTTTATCTCAGATGTATCTTTGCCTACTGGAAGCTGGAAATTAGGGAGGTGTCAGCACAGGGAAAAGACAAGATAACCATCCTATGCCCAATATCGATAGGGTATCTGGCTTCGTGCTGGGTGGTTAACGTAATTGTTTTCACTCTCTCATCCTATCCTTGTGGGTTAGCATTATTCCCCAATTTAAGGATAAAGGAACTGAGATCCAGAGATGAGTTACTTACTTCTCCCAAGAACTTTCTGGGTCTAAGAGGCAGAGCTGGAACAGAATCTAGACTTGTGTGAATCTGGTTATCAAATAACCCTTTTCTTGAAAGAACTGGTGAGGAGGTGCTCAAGATTACAGTAGAGGTGAGACGCATGGGCGCTCACCACCATTTCTTAGTTGGTCTAGAACAGCTTGCAGGGATGGAAGGCTCTTCTGCATCCCCTGACCTACACCAGGGAGTGGGGAAAAGTCAGCATGGAAGTGTGGTGTAACAGAACGAGTCATGATTTAGGTTAGACATAGGTGGTCATTCACCCAACCTCTAATATTCTGTGACCTTGGACACATCAAGGTCTGAGCTTCTCACTTTCCCCTCTGTAGAATGGGTACAGAAGTATGTGATACTACCTTGTACCACAGGCTGTTAGGAAGGAAAAGACAATGAGGTAATGCACAAGATAGAGTGCTGACAGATTTAGATTCGAAATAATGCTGGGTTGTGTTTGGACGAGTGATCTCTAAAGCCCCTTCTTTCTCTAAAGACTGATGCCTGAGATTACTATTGGCTTGACCCTGGCGGCCCTGTTCCACCCACTCCAGGTCGTCCAGCCAACCCCAGGACTTAATATAGGATGTGTGATGTCAGTTCCACCCAAGTGGAACTTAGGATTCCAGTCTTCTATTTACAAAAGCTGTGGACATTTCTTCCTTCCCTTTATTTCATTGCAACTTGACATTGGGGGATGAAATGCAGAACACCAACCCCATTCATTCATAGTCAGAAGACATTTCCTAGAGCTCAGCAAAGAGCTCAACTGTTATTGTCGCATCTGGAGGAGATTTCCTGGCAACTATGAGGATACAAAGTCTTACCTTCACTGAAGAAGCGGCTGTTGATCTTAGGCGTGTCTTCAAGTTTCAGGGTCTGTGTTATATGTGCGATCATACCATACTTATTCCTGGGAACAAAGGAAGCATGTTGTGCTATGGCCAGCTTCCCCCCAAATACTAATCCTTTCATGTTTAATCTCTGCTTTTACCCAATTCCTACCCACCTTTCCAAGCCTGGCCAAATACAGCCATCCTCAGCCTCCTAATGCATGGCACTCATCCCCTTCCAGTCACTAGTTGTCCTTCCATCAGAAGGACACAGGCACCTGACATTCTCTACTGTCTGGATGTGGGACTAACACTGCCTCAAAGTTCTTTTGTATCTTCCATGGCATAGTGCCAAGAATACAGTAGTTACTCAAACAGTTATAGCTGGTTGTCAGTTTTCAAAGTGGATTTGGATGTACCAGTCTCCATGAAATCCCCCCCATCCTCCACGAAGCCGTTAGTTATTTTTTTTTTTTTGAGACAGTCTCATTATGTAGAGTGCTGTGGCATCACAGCTCACAACAATCTTAAACTCTTGGGCTGAAGCGATTCTCTTGCTTCAGCCTCCCAAGTAGCTGGAACTATAGGTGCCCACCACAATGCCTGGCTACTTTTTGTTGTTGTTGTTGTTGTTGCAGCTGTCATTGTTGTGTTTAGCTGGCCTGGACCAGGTTTGAACCCACCAGCCTCAGTGTATGTGGCCAGCGCCCTACCTACTGAGCTTCAGGTTCTGCCACATGAAGCCTTTTCTAACCAGATCATGCTGCAGTGACCCCCAGTTGTCCAGACCTGCAGCCTGCACAGGGTGGATCTAAGATGTCTTTTGCTGGTCTTGGATGGTTTAGCAGGTGTAGGACTCTTCTTTCAAATTGCCCATTAGCTTGCAAAGAGGGAGAGAGATGGGCTCTGCCTGTGTCCCTGTGTGCCAGCTCCCTGCCCAGGCACAGGCTTGCCTGGAACTGCGTGCTTGAGGGGCATTCAGTCCACACTGACTCCTGGACTGACACCTTGGGAGCACCGTGTGGACCTACTTGTAGGAGAATGGCAGGAACAGGTGCTGCTCCTTGCAGACGGCTTCCGACACGTGCTTCCGCCTGGAGTCCAGTGTGTACTGGCAGGCCTGGCTGCTGCTGATCAGAGTGGACAAGGGGCGGGTCTATGAGCGAGATCAGGGGAAAGCATATGATCAGTGGATGCAACTTCTGTCGTAGGCATTTACCCTTCAGGTAGACAGGAGTGGGCGTCCTATACTACTAGGTAAGCTCAGAAAAACAATATAGAAAACTAGGCACTGGGCATTTAGACAAGGGGACAGCCAAAGCCAAGTCAAGTACAGACCCTTCTATTCTACTCAGTAGATATAAAGTCATCTTTTTTTCTTTCACACACCTGTCGCACCACAGTGTACCTCTCGTGACCACTTGGTCTGGTTTCTTCGTCTAGAAGCCCATCCTTACATTTCTCTTCCACTGACACATCCTTAGTATCTCTAAGGTTCATGTTCGACACCTTCCATGGGACTTCGCCCAGTGAGCTACGTAACTAATACTTTCTCCTTCCTGGTCAGGCCTAGGAGAGCCCATCTGCACTGCTGAGTTTATCCCCTTATTGGGTACTCCATGTATTGTCCCTACCTGACATGCACATGAACCTCACTCCTGCATTAGACTAGAAGCACCACGGTCCATCAGCCACTGTTCCTTCCACGGTGCTGCCTAGGGTGGGGCTGAGGATACAGCAGGGCCCAGTAAAGACAGCTAAGCCAGCGTGTCACCCTTCTCTGACTGTGAGCCTTGTTGTCATCAGACTCCGTTTTTAGCCCCAAGGACAATGACCAGGAATACCAATGATGCTAGTGATTCCTCAAGTTCATGTTTACTGAGACAACCTGTGTTGTCTTGCCACTGAAGCTGTCACCAGCATTAAGCAAACTCAGGTAACATTGTGCTCTGCAATCCCCACTGAATCCCCTCCTATGGGGGAGGAGGTATGAGGGGGGCTGGGCAGAGGGTTGAGCGGCCAGGTTTTAGTCAGAGTAGTTCTAGGGGTGGAAGGACAGGAAGCTGGGACTGTCTCAGTCATGTCACTTCATAGAATGAGGGAGACGAGAGGAGAACACAGGTCTTGGGATATCTTTGGCGGCCAGAGGACTGGGGCTGGGCCAACTAGCCCTTGCATGGGAAGGAACATAGGTGGCTTCACTGCCCTATGTCCAGCCCCAGATGCTTCTCAGAGATGGACAGTTATTACTCTCAAGTGATGGCAGACAGTTTGGTGCCAGTGACAGGATGGCAGGAAGGACAGAGCTCTGGGCTGAGAGTCAGGAACCTCTGTAGTCCTGGCTCAGTAAACCACAGTCTGTGAGGCCTGGCCAGTCCTTCTCATATATGGTCAGTGTCCCTCTTGTAATCTTTGTGAGGACAGGCTGGGAAGGCTCTTCTCAGATGTCCCTACCAGCTGGAACATTCCAGGTTTGTAGTAATGCGGAGGACGCTGCCTGGTCTGGTATGCACGACACGCTGATGTGGGACTTACCAGGCCTTTGATGAGCGCAAGGGGGCTGACTCCGGTCTGGATGGGCTTGAAGCGGTCACACTGCTGCAGGTTCCTGTCCGTGGTTATTTCAGTTGCCACGTTTCCCTTCCTGGTCTTGACAGTAAGGTGAGTGGAACAGTTTCCATACACGGTGTCCTGTGGGAGCAGAAGGTACAATCTGCTACATTGAACGTGGGAAAACATCCTGTGCTCGACAGGGAGGGAAGGAGCCTGGGAGAAAAGGCAGGAGTGTAGATTTGGGGGGACCTCCTTTCCTGCTGGGCAGAGCCTGGGGTTGCTGGTGCTTGGCCAGCCTTAGTTGGGGGAGAGAAAACCCATTAAGAGTGATCCCATGGAAAGGCCTCTGTGGGGCCCCTCTCCACGGTCTCCAAATAGAGTACAGTGTAGAAATTAGAGGTAAGAACACAGAGTGTTCATGGTAACGAAGTAAGTTGAATTCTCTCTCTCATTGAAACCTGAAACTCTTAGAAGAGACTGACAACATATTCCGTTATGTTTGGTATTTAAATACACACTGGTTCACTGCGTTATTTAGGGTGGAAACAGAACAAAGTCACGCAAAAGCAGAGGGGGGTGGTCAGGACTCCCCAGTCGCAGCTTTAAAATTAGACCCAACCTGGTCAGTGCTGAGGATGCCCGTCACAGAGCCCAGGGGCTCCGACGAGCCTCAGTCATCAGTTTTTCACACCACTACAGGCCTTCCTGTGTGGCCAGCCTCTAGCTAGGTCAACAACCTGCTTTCTACCTAGCCGGACTGGTCTCTGACATGGAAGATACATTTAAAGGGCTGCTGGTATCTGTTTTCTAAAGTCTCACCAGAAACACAACTTGATTGTCCTCTTCTGTCTCTGGGGGAACCAGGAGGGCAGAAATGATGCCCCTCTTGATGTTCAGGATGTGCTTCGGTTCATCTTCCTCTGGATAAAGGAATACTTGCTTCCCTTCTGGAATGACCAGCTTGAGCTCATACCTGTCCCAGGGAGAGTGTGGTCACAGAGATGTCCTTTACCCACTGCAAGCCTGTGGGAAGTCAGCTGGGTGGCCTGGCAGCCTCCTTCTTACCTAGCTGTCCTTGTGTTCACATGATCTCTTTATAAATGCATCTACATAGACAGACATTCCCAAAGAATTATGTATGTTTTTGGTCACACACATACGTTTTTGGCATTCTTTTATTTCTCTTCCTTTTTCACTTGGCTCATCCAACCTCGCTTACTCTCCACCCAAGCCTGTCTCTGTCCCCATTCTCCCCACGTGGACCCCTGGATGGGTGTTTCATTTGTTTCTCTTCACTCTTATATAAATATGGGTGGGTGAAAACAGAGACAAAGATTCTATCATTGTTTTATACAAATGGCACGATAGTACACATATTTTTCTTTATATTATTTTTCTCAATTATCCTTCTGAGTCAAGCTCTAACCAATTCTTCGTAAAAAACTGCATAACGTTCCACTGTATAGCTATATATAATTTATTCAGACATTGCCCAATTGGATAGTATTCACCTTCTTTGTTTCTGGAATTTTTTTTTTTTTTTTTTTTTGCAGTTTTTGGCCGCAGCTGGGTTTGAACCTGCCACCTCCGGCATATGAGGCTGGCGTCCTAGTCCTTTGAGCCACAGGTACCGCCCTGGATTTTTTTTTTTAATTTTTGCCACATAAACAATACTGAAACAAACATCTGTATGCATCTATCATTGCATTTTACTGTTTTGTTTTCATGAGCTGAAGTTCCAGAGACTGAAATTGCTATGTCAAAGAGTATAAATATTTTTCATTAAAACATACATTGTGTACTGCTTTTTGTTTCCATCAGCAGCAAGGGATAGCATGCTTTTGCTTCCTGGCCTGCTAACAACAGGGGCTGTAGCTATTTTGAAGTTTTGCAGTCTGATGAGCATAAAGCAATAAATATCTTATTGTTACATTAGTTTGCCTTTCCTGACTACTAGTGAATTTGAGCTTTTCTCATTCGCTGGGTGGACATTCACTCTCTTGTAGGGTGTCAGGCCATGGCTGAAGCCTATGTCTACTTTGGTCTTAGGGACTTGCCTCTGGGGACACTGCAGGCTTCCAAGGACATAGGCAGCTGTTGCTCTAGTTAAATCAGAGGAATTAAGAGGACATCAGGCTCATCTCCCACAACCTACATCCTTTCCGAAAGTCCTCAATACAAGGAAAGGATGCATGTTTAGGAGGAAGGGTATGCTAATTACCCCAATCTAATCAAAATATATTACATGTATGGAAATATCGCTATGTACCCCGTAAATATGTAAAATTATTATATTCCAATTTAAAAAAAGAGAAACTTCTAGATATGGAGACGTAGGCCTGGAAAGCCCCCCCCCCCGGGCAAGAACAGGAGTCTCATTTGTCTTTAGAGAAGAGCAAGGGCCAGAAAGTCCTCTCTCCTGCCACACATCCCTCTCCCTCATACACACCTAAGTCTCAGAGAAAATGAGGTATATTGATCAAAGAAAGAAACACAGAAGCCTGTTTTGCAGAGAAAAGATGGACATCTGAGTGTAATGTTTAGAATAGGCAGGGAGTTTCCTGATGCTCCCAAATTAGCAATTCCATGACTGCCTGTATTTACACATGCCTGGAGCCCTACAAGCTATGACTGGGGATGAAGCAGGTGATGTTGAAAATATTTAACCACTGTTTCAACAGGGCACTGATCAGTTAGATGAGATATGGGCTGCAAACAACAGCAGGGGCTAATCCGCACACAGGGGCTGACTGCCGGCTCTGGGCAGGGGAACCTAGAAGGCCTTGGTTCTTTCCTGCTCTGTACTGAACAGACCCTGCACACCAACCAGTGCTACTGGGACTCACCTGGACGACCACCAAACAGCAGTCGTGTTTAATTCCTTAAACAAGAATTCTTTGTTTAAACAACCATCTCGACTTTATTGTCTCAAGAAGTTTAAAGCATGAGATCTTTTAGAAACACATTTAAATGATAATTAAAGGAACCTAAATAGGAGAAAGTAAATGATGCTCCCCTTTCTGATGTTTGAGAAAATTCAGCAGTTCCCTGCTCCATGGTAAGTACAGATACAAATGCAGTAGAACCCCTGTAAGTTGACTACCCAAGGGACTGTAACAAACTGGCCAACATATAGAGGTGGTCAACATAAAGAACTTCCATTGAGTACATGTGGTGCTCAATGGAAGTTCATTTCTGCTCTATGAAAATCAGGGCAAGCTAAGGAGGTGGTCAGTGTAGGGAGGTGGTCAGTTATGGAGGTTCTACCATTCTACATGCCTAATATAAACACACAAATGTGTACCTTGATGGCCACACACACACATACGCGCTCATGTACAACACATCCAGCGATGCACAGAGCTCAGCAGTAGATAGACGCAAGCCCACGCCTTACTTGGACATGGCAGCAGCAAAGTCCTCGGAGTTCTTGGTCTTCTTCATCAAGGCCTTGCCCTCAGGGTTGAAGCCATACACCTCCTTCAGGGTGCACTGGCTGGTCTTCATGATGAAGCTGCAGAGTTGTGGAACCTCCAGCTCAACCTGAGGGTAGCAGCACAATGAGATTCTGCACCAGGAATGGGAGGTATCCACCATAGCCCAGGGCTTAATCTCCAATCAGGACAGCAAGGGGAACACAATTATCTGCTTCCCTAAAGCACCTGTCTTCTAGACACGCCTCATGGTTCTCTATGAATCACCCTAGACTTAGCAGCCCTTTTCCCTCTCCTGGGGTAACAAGTTTCTTAGCTTGTTAGGAAGGAAGACAGCTCCATTGGTTCTAAACTTACATTATTTACAAGGAGGTGGGATTGGCTAGAGGAGATGCATAGGAGGACTGAGAGAGTCAAGAATAAAAATAGGAAGCAGGAGAGGCTACCGTCGGTTTCAACAGCAAATGTTTCTTTAATGTCACGGGAAAACCCAGCTTGTATCCATCAGGGCCTATCGTAGAGGTTCACATATAGCTGGAGTTCAAACAGATCTCTAGTTGTTATCCAGCACTATTCAAAGAAATTTCTGCCACAGTGGAAATGTTCTACATTTTAATTGCCAACTCTGTTAGTCATCAGGCACTTGACATGTAGTGAATGTAACGAAGAACCTGAATTTTTAATTTTATTCAATTTAAACAGATATTAGTGGCTGATTCCTACTGCCAGTTTTATTTGAACATCATGGACAAGAGCTACAGAGCCCTCCAAAGAAAAAGGCAGCTTCTCAGCCTGACTTCCTGATCTTCCTCACTCAAAGACCAATAACAGGCCTCAGATCTGTCCCAGACATATGCAGGTATGAGTTCAGCTGTCTCAATAATAAGCAAAATTTTATTTTAGAATAAATTGTATACTTACTTTTTTTTCCTGTTTGTTTTTAGCAAAAGATTCTGTTTGAGTTAGATTATAAAAACTGCATTCCATAGTCTTTTCTGAGCTTAGCTCACCCCCTGTCTGGGCTTTGCTCATGCCCAAATCGATAGCCTTACACTATCAGCAGTCCTACACTGCTGATAATCCAAATCATAGGCGCCAATTGCATCTTGTAAGCCAAGGGGAAAATAAAAATGGCAGACAACTTCTCAGCAATGTGGCTGACTTAGAAACCCAGGACAGTGCCAACACTTTGAGACTACACTTTGAGTCTTGGCATGTGCTGGGTTTGCTCGGTGCACCACCTCCGAGAAAGTGGAGGGTTAGGCACCTGGGGGAACAGGGTTGGGAGAAAGGTGTAGGCTCCCAGCTCCTCCAGCCCCCCTCCTTCATACCTTGCAGTTGATCTTGGTGGCGCTTCTTGAATCAGCAGTCCCAGGGACTCCACTGGAACTCTCAGCCTCATAGTTGTACACGTACTTCCGGAGGTGCTTGAATCGAGTTGCATCTTCTAAAATGGGGAGAAGTAAATCAGCCACATTGCAGACACAACTCTCCCAAGGACAGTCAATTCTGGGCAGAGAGGGACAGTAGCACACATCATTAAAAACGGTAATTAAACTGAAATTATTTTTCATTGACTTTGTATTATACTTAATTTTTCTTTATAGATTTAACTTCATTATGGTTTTGCCAAGGCTAATGCTTAAATTAGCCAGCATTCCTTGACTACATCATCTGAGGTATAGGAAGGGGAGTTTTAAGTGTCAAGTAATGGGGCTCACAGAATCTACAGAAGACAACCCTCTGGTAAATTAAGAGTTGACTACATTAAGCAAAGAATTGCTGCTGTCTCCAATGGTTTTTCAGCTTGACAACACCAACTCTGGGCTCGGTGCCCATAGCGCAGTGGTTACGGAGCTGGCCACATGCACTGAGGCTGGTGGGTTCGAACCCAGCCGGGGTCTGCTAAACAACAATGACAACTGCAACAAAAAAATAGCAGGGTGTTGTGGTGGGCACTGTAGTCCCAGCTACTTGGGAGGCTAAGGTAAGAGAATTGCTTCAGCCCAAGAGTTCGAGGTTGCTGTGAACTATGACGCCATGGCACTCTACCGAGGGAGACATAGTGAGACTCTATGTCAACAAAACAAAAGAAAACACCAATTCTGACTCAGTTTTGATACTAGCATATAAAAAGTTCATTAAACATTGGCGGTAGGTGGATAACTTCAAGAAACCTCCAAGAAGGAATTTCTGGAGTTTCCACTATGCTTGAGAGGAATTTTCTCAACCATTTGAGCTAAAGAAAGTTTGGGTCATATAGCAGTGACCCAGATGCAGTGATGCCAAGTGCCCACGAGATGGCGATGCTGCCTCATCAGAATCCGGCCGGGCGGCTCCGGAGGGAACACGAGTAACAGGCAAGGTCAGCGCTTTTGACCCCGGAGGGTCAAGTAAATAGGAAGGGGGTGGAGGTCTGGATTTCTGCACAAAGGTTAAAGTCAGCCTTTCCTCACTCTCACATGCTTTAAATCAATGATTAGTCACTGATAAACAGGACAGTGATGTCTCATCTAAGGGTCCACAGGCAAACCGAGTGACAGTCCCATCCCTGTCTCATCCCCGGCTGAGATGCGGGGACAGAAAGAAGGGCAGGTAGAAGAGGAGAGTTAAGAGCCCTTCCAAGTGGGCAGAGCTCAAAGAACTTGCTTCCTGGGGTCAGAGCAATGCAACCCATGTGCCATCCGAGTCCTGGAAGACCAGGGGTCCCTAGGGAACCGGCACGGAAGGACTGGGCTGGGTGACCCCCCTGCCGGGTGGGGAAAGGTCTTACTTGAACAGCCTGGGCTGACTTCCAGCACTTCGTCTTCTGTAAGAAAAGGAGAAAGCAACCTGAGACTTCCCGCTGGCGTTAGGGCCCGACGGTGCGGACCGCTGCACCGGGCTCCCTCTCGGGAGCGAGGCAGGCTGTGCACAGCCCACACGCGGACCCTCCATCCCGGGTCCGGACGAGCCGCCAGCCCGTCCTGCCCCCGTCCCCGGGCCCCGAGGACCCTGTAGCCGCTGCCCCCCCGCCCCCCCCGCCCCGTGACCCCGGCCGGTCGGTGCCCACCGCGGCCCGCCCCGCCCCGCCCGCCGCACTCACGCGCCCAGGTGCCCGCGGCCAGCAGCCCCAGCAGCAGCAGCAGCAGCGCCAGCGGCGGCCGCAGCGCGGGCCTCGGCGGGCCCATGGCCGAGCGGCGGTGCGGTGGCGGCTCCAGCGGCGGGCTGGCCTCTGCCTCGCGCCCTCGGGTTGGCGAATCCTGGGGACAAGCAGTCGGCAGGCCTTCGTCCTGCAGGCCCGGAGGGAATGCACCGCCCGCGCCCGCGCCCCTTTTATAGGAGCCCGGCTGAAAGAGCGCCCAGAGTTGCAAAAGGTCCAAAGGGCGCGTCTCAGGCCGGCCTGTTTGCTTTTCCACACAGACCCCGCTCTGAGCCTTGAGAAGGCGCCGGGCTCACTTGGGACCGCCGTCACCTGGGGCCTTCCCGCTGGGCTCTCAGACCCTGGGCCTGGGCTGCGAAGGGCGAGAGAAGCTTGCCCAAACCCGGGGGTGCCTTCAGAAGATGGCCATCTCCGTCAGGAAATGACTAGCCATGGAAAGCCAGTCCTGAGCAATGTCTTGGTTGAAACATTTCCCACGTTTTCTCTCCCATTTTGGTGGATTTCGGATTTGCAAGGTCACCCCTAATCCTGATAAGTGTCAGTGGCTGTGGGCTGTCTGTCCACATGGGATTTAGCCCAGCCGGAGGGAGGAGAGAGCGCGGGGAGCCAGGAGGGTCTGATGAGCGACCAGGCACTGGCCACAGGCGTGGATGGCCCCCTGACCAGGCAGGAGCCAAGGGCCCCAGTGAGGCGCCGTCTGGAGAAGACCAGCCTCTGGGCCCACCCTCTTGAGCAAGGTCTGCACTGGAAACTTGGGAGGAGGCTTTACCCATCTATATCCGCTCCTGCGTTTCCCCCAGTGGTGGTGGTGGGGCACGAGGGGAAGCAGAGTAGAGGAGTGGACACAGCATGTTCCCCCAAACACTCTGGAACCTTCTCCTAGGAATTGTTTCCTTTTCCTCTAGATGCTTTTCATTTCCTACAGGAAACTTGCCAGTGCTCTCTGCCTCTGCCTGGGTGTGGGAAATCAGGCCTAAGTTGGACATTCCAGTAGCACTCATGTCACTGAGCCAGGATAGATCAGAAAGGGCCCCGAGTGCTAGGCCCTGAGCTAGGTGGACAGATGTCTCCTCCTGGCTGTGTCCCCAACTCAAACCTGGTTGGGCAGACAAGATGTATAGACAGGAAACTGCCAGTGAGCAATCTATGTAGAATACTAAGGGTGCTAGCTGTGTGGGGTCACCTGCAGGAAGGGCACACAGGAAGAGGTGAGACAGGAGGTGGCCAGCAGCAAAGACACAGGACCCACAGGGATGGCATGTGGATGGCGCAAAAGGCAGTGTGTAGTTTTTGTTACTTCTTCTCAGTTTTGTATGATTTATGAGCTATATCTAGATGTAATAAGCTACTTGTGAAGGTGTTGCATTTTCTGGTGCCATGGCTGATGGTTCCAGGCGGGTGATCATTGTGTATAAAGACCCCTGTTCCCTCAGAAGAGATGCATACAATGACCTTTGCCCTGTTTCCTGCACTTGGGTGTCCACACTGCTCCTCATTTGGATATTGTTGTCTTTAACTAACAAACACCTGAGGGTGGTTCAACTCCTTCCAATGATCAGTTTGCTTTGCCTCCACGGCATGTTAATATCATTAAAGGTGGATGTTACAGAAGTCTCAACTCCGGCCAGTCACACCTGTACCACTGAATCTGTAATGGTCTAAAAAAAGTAATTGCCCCAGACTCCAGTTCTCTAATATCGTATTTAAATTATTTTACGTGGATTGACTTTCCACAGGTCTTGCTGCTATTCATATTTCAGGAAATGGTCCTGCTCCCCTGCACATTCTCTTTAAGGAGAATGGGAAGAATATTTAGGGAACAGAAGCCAAACAGAGATGGCCAGTGTTAACTTACAAGCACAAGTCCAGCTTTTATCTGTTGGATGACAGATGAAGTCAGTCATCTCTATAGTCGACATCAACAGAGAACACCATATCTACAAATGGAGAATCCAAATGGAATCTGGTAACTCGGATGCGGGGAAAAGCGTGGGATGCTTAGATGAGCCTGAACTGTCACTATCTGTAAAGTGCTACACTGGGACTAAACTACTGGACTCTGCTTCCCGTTCTTTGCCCAGGGCCTTTGGGAAGTCTCCCTTGGACTGGACATCAGCCAGCAGTGCTTGTTCTCTGATGGGGTCTAGCATACAAACTCCAAGAGCAAATGTGGAAGTGTTGGGCTGACCTGAGTGCATAAGGATTAGGCAGAGATTTTTCTTACATTATAAAAATCCACTTAGGCCCTCTGACAAAAGTTGTTTGAAAATATGTTATTTGTGACTACAGATATCACCCTTCATTCCTTTTCCTTGAAGTAGAGACTTGTTCTGGTGTCATACAGATTAATATCGGCTAGTCACTATAACTTATCAGCTCATGAATGCAAAGTCCTGTCGGATGAACCATCGATCTGTGTAATCACAGGGCTCTGGGCACCCTTTAGAAAGCCACCTGACTGGTGGAATTTCAAGGAATTAGATAATGCTGAAATGTCCCAGTTAAAGTTTTTAAGAGCAAAACTTTCAAATTTGTCCATCTGCAGGTGACTAGAAGGATGCTGGTCAAGTTCAGGGTACCATGGAAGCTGTGAAAGGCCCCCAGCTGCCCAATGTTCTAAGTTGAGGGCAGTTCACTTTCTGAAGTAGATGCTCAGAAAAACCAGTGCTGACTCTGAATGAATGAATCTGTGCCATGCAGTGTGCCCACTGCTTCCAGGATGTTTATGAACAGTGGCCATGATGCTACATAAGTGTTTTCAGTGACATAAGCAAGGATATATAATCTATACAAATTATATCCAGCCATGCTGTTCCAAAAACTAATTTGGCAAATAGGGACCAGCACTGACAATGATTAATTAGTCTATCTCTTTTCTGCCTATGACAGCATTATCATTGCAAATGATGCCCATAAGCTAGAAAGTAAGCTTCAAGCATGGTAGATGGAACGATGCCCAGTGTGGTCTATATATGCCAATGACAGAGCGTGAAGGCACAAACACACATGTGCATATCACACGAGAAATGTCAAGGAAAAAATGGTGCATTTAGGTGGAAAATGGTAGATTGGGCTAGTGCCACCAAGTATAGACATTATAGATGGATGATTAACCTCCTGTGAGGAAGCAAAAAGAAACTCTCCTCCTCTGTCATTCTGCAATCCGAGATAAGGTCAGAAGGTTGAGCAGCAGTCCCAGCAGGGACAGAGAAGTCAGCAGTCAGCAGGGTTCAAGACACAGTGAGGTTCTCCTGTGTGAGTTATTCCTCTCCCGCCCATGCACATCTTCTCCTTCCAGCCTCCCGGGGCGGATTCCAGCCTCACCTACTGGGAAGAGCCTTTCTCTGGCACCAGTCCAAGAGAAAGGCTTCATGACTCCTGATTCTGACCCCCTGGCAGTCAGTTTCTAGGGAGCACAAGGATCACAATGGGCCTTCGTACAAACCTGTATGGCAAGAACTGTGAGTCATCCACACATTGTCTCCCCCTTCTCTCTCCCTGGCGAGGGCCATCTTTAAGCAAGGCAGGGTGTAGTCAGGCAGGGAATTCTGGAATTGTCATGTGACACGGTCTATGTGAGCCTGGTTTCTTTTGTTACGTATACTTATAGCTTAATGTAGGATGCATGGTCAACTTGGAGCTAGGTCAGAGGGGACAGGATCTGTGACCTGGGATCATGGGACAGTTTTTAAGACTCTAGGTGTCAGTCCCTCATCTGTGTGATGGGATGACAGGACTAGATGACCTTTTAGGTCCATTCCAGCTCTGAGTACTTTGATTTTATGGAAATTTGGGGGCTTAAGAAATCATTGCATGAATATTCTGGGCTTGAGTTACAGCTGCTAGGATTTTATGGCTGAGGATTCAGAATCATAGCACAACATGAAATTTTGGGGAGGCCACTGACCTCTCCAAAGACCTGCACTTACACTGCTCAAGAAATAGAATCCTTCAACCATTGCAAGCAGATTTCCAGATGAAGTGAGGCATGCCTTCCTGGGGATGCTGGAAAACAGGCAATCACAGCCCTCGGGAAGTTCTTCCTCTTGTTTTGCTTTATGCTGCATCTTTCCTTAGCTGTAACTTCGTGTTTCCTTTGAAAGGATTTTTGCTGGCTCTTGTTAGCTGCCATTTACTTTTTTTTTTTCCAATTTTTCTTTATATCTTCATAAAACTAAGGTGCAGAATACACTCCTTTCAGAAGACAGACTTCAGTGCTGATGACAGACAGCTAGGTGGATAAACAAGCTTCACCGTTCCCACAAGAACATCGATTCTCTTCAATAATTTAGGACAGAGTGTTGTCTTCTGCAAGCTTCTGGTCGAGCTTCTGTGACCCTCTAGAAGGCGTAATTACATATGTGCATCATGACTAATAACCAGTATGTGTAAAGTGCCTAATGGAGTCCACATAGTTAGACTGTGGTGCTCCAATGGGGTTCTCGGGGTTCCTGGATGGGGAGGTTTGATCTGGTTCATGGATGATGGGCAGGATTTGGGTGGCTGGAGATGCCAGCAATGCTGAGAGAGCAGTGGCAGGAAGCTGAGAACATGTCTGCTGGGTCTAGAAATCTATGAACCAGCCAACTGGAGTCCATGGGGAGGGCTGGGGAGGAGGCCAATGGGGAGATGGAGCAGGGGTGGGGGGGGACACAGTTTCCTGTTCCCTGGGCCAGGGACAGAGCCTCTAGGCTAACTAAATGTAGTACACATGGCATTGAAACTGTAGATTGTATACAGATCCTGAGTATTGGGCTGAACTCTCCTTGTTCAGAGCTGTGGAGGGGATGTAGAAGTAGGAATTGATAGAGTCTCAGACAGAGCATCTTAGACATCTAGACTAATATTCTCATTGTATAGTAGAGAAACTGAGGCCTAAACAGTCTAAGGTGTTTTGTTTTTATTTTATATTATTCTTTTCTGTTCTCATGACAAGGACAGAGGAAAGGAAAGAACTTGGGTCTCTGGTTTACAATCTGGGTTATTGTACTTCAATTGCACTGAATCCACTTGACTACCAAAAATTGCTTGAAGATTGCTTTGTAAAGATGATTTTTGGATCATCTTGTAATCTATTGCTCATTAAAAGTGAAAAATTTAAGTGATTTTTTTGTGGGTTTTTATTTAAAAGAATTATTAACATTTATTTTATTTATTAATATTAATATGTAACTAATTTTATAGAGTTAGTTACAGAAGTTCAGGGTCTCAAAGAGCTATGAGGTCATGAATCCAACTCTTCTCTATCAATCTGAGACTACCTGGGCAACCACTGGTAGGCTGCCTAACTTTACTGACCAATGCTCTAGTCAGTACAGCAGTGAAGTGTCTCTAAAGGGAAGGATCTTCAGCCTGTCCATCTACAGATGGCCAGACAGAGCCTGCTCATGCATTGCAAAACTTTGAGGGCCTGTCTCAGGTCTCTGAACTTGAAGTCACAGGCCATCCATTATAGAGAAAGCTGGGAACACTATTGATAATGAACTGGAACTTTTTCTGACACTGTCTTTGCCTAGATTCTGAAGACCACACATTTACCAGATTGCCTTATGTTTTTATTGGTATGTTCTTCACTCTATATTGGCATGAGGAGGGCTCAGGCCATTGCCAGAACCCAGCCTGCTTTGTTTCTTAGTCTCCAAAGCAGAAAGTGGGTGGAAACATGCTGGTTAGTGTTAGGGGCTCCTTGTCTTTCTTTTTTAGTGATGCACCTGGCTTTTAATAAAGTTATTTTAAAAAATACATAATGGTGGCCAGGCATGGTCTCTCACACCTATGATCCTAGCATTCTGGGAGGCCAAGGAGGGTGAATTGCCTGAGCTCATGAGTTCGAGACCAGCCTGAGCAAGAGTGAGATCCCGTCTCTAAAAATAGCCGGTGTTGTGGCAGGTGCCTGTAGTCTCAGCTACTCAGAAGGGTGAGGCAAAAGGATAGCTTGAGCCCAAGAATTTGAGGTTGCTGTGAGCTATGATGCCATAGTACTCTGAGGGAGACAAAGTGAAACTCTAAAAGAAAAATTTGGTTACTTTTAGGTGTTCTAACGTTCACCATGGAAAGGCATTTTTTTAAAGAGCATAATAGAGGTAAAATTCACATAGCATCTTAGCAGGGTACTGGTGAAACTTTTTAAAGGTAGAGTATTAATGTCTTTATATAGTGATCAAGGAAATGCCATGAAGGATATCTGTAACAGTATGATCAAAATATTTCTGAATGTATATGAATTGTGCCCTGTGATTGCACCAACGTACATAATTATGATTCAATAAAATTATT
>CAUYON010081829.1:0-40770 GCA_963573935.1 Arctocebus calabarensis
GCCTGTAGTCCCAGCTAACTGAGAGGCGGAGGCAGGAGACTCACTTGAGCCCAGGAATTGGAGGTTGCTGTGAGCTGTGATGCTACAGCACTCTATCCAGGGTGACAGCTTGAGGCTCTGTCTCAAAAAAAAAAAAAAAAAAAAAAGCAAAGAAAGAGAGAACCTGCCTCTCCCCTTTTGGGATGTTGCCAAAGGTTTTCTCAGTCTCTGAGTGATGCTTCCTCGGATGATGCAGAGGAGGGAAAAGCAACCTTCACTGGCTACTCCGGGAGGGTCACTCCTGTGTCACCCTTGGGCCAGGGTATGGGTGGAGTGGCAGCCAGAGCTGCATGGGTAAAGGAAGAGAATGCTCAGATGGGTGTTGATGAGGTACCTGATTCTTCATCCCACCCCAGACCCCTGACAGGGGGATGCAGTGAAGTCAGCCACCCACACTGCCCTTCTGGCTCCCCAGTGGGCCAGAGTCCCACAAACTAGATACAGCAGAAACAGTCTGTGAGCAGAGCAAGAGGGAGGGGTCTCTTGAATTCTTGGGAAGAAACATGGACAACCATTGGGAACCTGCTTGGGTTCATTAAAAATATGTCATGCTAGACACATTGCATTTTACAGAACCAATTATTTATTTAATAAATATTTAGTAAGCATGTCTATGTTCCCGGAATTAAGCTTGGCACTAAGGACATAGTTCTGAATGAGACAGAAAGTTCCTTGGCTATGTCAGGGCTTAAATTATTGTTCTGTGGGCTGTGAGGTATGGGGAGGAGAAGGCAGAAAAGAAACTGATAGATACGCCAGGAGTAGATGGGCCAATGAGTTTTAAGACTGGGAACTGGACTTCAAGGCAGACATGTGTGTTGGCTGGGATGTCAGGGAAGACTGTCTGGGGAGGTGGCATTTGGGGGAAGAGAAAGCACTGCAAGCCCGGTGGGTCAGACCAAAATTGCATGTGTGACGTTTCTGGATTTCAGCAAAGCCTTGGGGAAAAGCCCTTCATGTAACATTTACTAGAATGTGTTAAGCACTTTGTGACAAACTCTCATTTATGCACTTGACAGGTGTTTTATTCAATGCTTACAGGCACTCAATAATGGGTGCATTTTCTCTAATTTGCAGATGGAGATGTTGAGGCTCAGAGAGAGAGTGTGACTTTGCTCAAGGTGAGAGAGAGATACGGAGTTTGCACTCCTGTTCCTTCAACCCGGGCCTGGATTTGTCATCCCTTTCCTGACTGTTTGGGCTGCTTTTGTCAATACCACTATGTGGGATTTGACCATTTGTAACTTGTGGAATGACGTTTTCCAAAGGGTAAGGATGACTAGGGGATTACTTTGTGAAGGGAGGTCCTATGGTCTTGGCTCAGGCTTGGTCCCTCGCCCTGCCTTGTCCACTGGTGTCAATGATGTGAATGAGGGCTCAGTGGCCAGTTTCCACCCAGCCTCCCTCTAACCACTCCTGACACTGTACCAGCTGTACTAAGTTAGTGGTAATCTCGGCAACAAGCTGTGTATTTCACATTCCCCTGCCTTTGCAAAGGTTGCCTCCCCCATCCTTGTCTGGAATGATTCCTGCCTGCACTTACTGACTAAGATGATGTCTACTTCTCCCCCAGGAGCCAGTTTGCATGCCATCTTCTGCATGAAGACTTCCCTGAATTCCTTCAAAGTTGTGCTATGAGCCATTTGGTTTTCAATGTGCCACGTATCTATATGGCACACATAGCTAGTTGCCCTCCCAACAGCCATAGCGCTGCTCGGTCTTTGCTATCAGAGGAACAATTTTGATTAAGCAGCAATGTACTCAGGGAAGACTAGCCTTTCCCCAGATCGTGAATCATAATTAGCCAAACTCATTCTTCTTAGCCAGGAATTGGCTTAGTGATATGTATAGAGTCCAGTTCTGGCCAATGGGACCTGGAAGGAAAAAGATCTGGGAAAGTTTTTCTTCCCCAGTAAAAAGGGAAAGTCACTGGGCATTGTCATTTGGGGGAATGTAGAAATAGTGCTGCAAAAGCCATCTTGCAGTCAGGAGTGGGAAGTTCAGGGACTGGCAGAGAGGTCACCTCAGACCCTGACATCTTACAGTCGCTGAATCCCCTAATCTTGGAACTGCCCATCCCCAGGCTAATTGTTGTCTGGCATCATAACCCCTTTTCTTGACACCCCTTTCACTCTGGTGTGCGTTACTTGAGGCTGCAAGCATTCTGACTGATACAGCAAAGTTGTTCCTGTGTGATATGTTTTCACTCTGGGTCTGTTTTCTTGCCCAGTTCTTCACACTGGAAGCCCCTTGAGAGGACTGATTATCAACGAGTCTGCAGTGTTCAACACAAAACCTAACACACAATGGGTGCCTTGCTCAGTGAATAAATGAAAGGATGGTAGGAAGGAAGGGAAGGAAGGAGGGAAGGGAGGAGGGAAGGGAAAGGATAAGCCAGCAGATGGCATGAAGTTAGGAGGCAATGTAAATACTTTGGATCCAATAATTGAGGTCTGCAAAGAGAGGAGCAGATGGAGTCAAGAGCCAAACACACAGAAATGGGATTAAAGTGAGAGCAGACTGGTCTGATTCTTAGTCCCAGACTTGCTGGAGAGGCAGAGGGAAGTGCATTACTCAGCAGTAACTGGGCATATGCCAGCACCATTGTGGGAACAACTGCTTTTGGGATATGGACAGGGATGGTGTACAAATAACTAGTGAATGGTCCCGACCATGTGGAGAGAAGAGCTGTGGGGCAGGGAGCTGCACTGTTGGTTGGGCGGGACTCTGTCATCAGGCCCAGTCTGGGCAGCTGCCTCATACTCTCTTATCTGTCACCATTGCTAGAGAGGAGGGCTTTACCTCATGCTGAAATACTCCTGGCCATTTTGACATCCAAGATGTATTTCTCAAGTCCTTCTTAAATATTTTCTGGGGCCCTTCATGCCCCTCCTCTCTCAACCTCTCTCCCTAAGACTCAGCAGGTGTCTTCCCACACAGAGGCCATGTGGTGCTTCCCTACGGGAGGGTGGTTGCAGAGCAGGTGCACTGTGGCATGGGGTGTAGATGGCACAGATGCCCTGCAGTCTTTTTTTCTCTTTCCTTGGGGCACCTCTCCTTCCGTGGTAGCAGCCACATCAACTCCTCAACTTGAGTTCTCTGACCCAGGGAGCTACTGATCAAGGTGGCCAGTGCCCCTGAGAGGCAACTGCAGGGCAGTGCCTGGCCCCCTGGAGGAGCTGAGCTGGAGTTCCCCTGGGATGTGCTGACTGTGAGCCTTGGAGATTGTCTTCCTTTGGGTATTGCCTGTCAGACAGGCACAGTAAGGCACTCAGAGACTTGCCATGAGTTTTAAGACAGACAATCCATAGAAGAAGGCCAAGGCTGGCTTCAAGAACATGAGAACAGGATCTTATGCTCAGAAGGGTCCTACACTTAGTTTAAGGTCCTGTCCTCATCTCTTGAAATTCTTGGTAAGTTTTGAACAAGGGGCCCACCATTTTATTTGGGGTCCTTGGAATTATGTAACTGGTCCCAGGGAAGGCTTTGAAAATCAAAAAGCATTGTAAAACTACACAGTAGACTACTATTGTTGAAAATAATACAAATATTCACATTCTGGAAAGGATATGAACATGGAGGGGGATTTTCTGGAAAGCTGGAAGGCTGGGGCAGCATGGAGTCTGCCTCTTACTCTCCCCGCCCTTCCAGGGCTCCCGTGTGCTAAACCAATCATTCTTGGGTCTGGACGCTATTCTAATTCTGCATATGATCTGACAGGCTGTGCAAACTTCAGCAAGTCCCTTCCCCCTCTGGGCCCCACTTAAGGGAACTACCTAAAGCCCAGACCAGCTTGATCCTCAGGCAAATTCTTTTCCTGCCGCCCTGCACCTGTTGAAAGGCAGCTCCTCCGAGCCTGACCAAGCAGCTCTGCCCCTAGTGGGAGTTGGAGGCATAAACTGCCTTTCAGGAAGACCGGGTTAGAGACACTGCCACCTGCTCCTGCCGCCTCTGCTGTCCTCGGCCTCCGGGAACATCTTAGCAGCCAGCCCTGGGTGAGAACAGGGCCCCACTGATGCACCTGGCAGGCCAGGGCATATGCTGTGACTTGGGAGCTTCCGAGGAGCAGGGGCAGGGCTCCTCACAGGGGGAAATCCGTAGGTTTGGATTCAGCTTTTATTTAAACAAGGGGGTTGTGTATAGAACTGTGACTGCTCAGCGAATGTCCACCTAAGTGCGTGTGTGTTTGTGTGTGTGTGTGAGAGAGAGAGAGAGAGACTCTATGGGTCAGTGCAAAGTATACTTCTCCATACGAGAATGTGTCTGCTAGTGGACTCCGGTGTGGGGCATTCCTTCTATGGGCGACTATATCAAGGCGCGGGGCTGTCACTGTGAGCCGATGTGGAGAGGTGCACAAAGCTGGTGGCACAGCTCTGAGTCTGCAAGCATGGGAGATGCTGTCAGTGCATTTGTCCGTGTAGGACTGTCTCAGATAGTGTGAATGTGTGTGTTCCAGCACGTGCTCGCTTCCAAGTGTGTTCGTGCCCCAAGGTGTGATCGCCGGTATCCAGCTCTACGCAGGACAGTGGTCCCGCATGTGTCTGAGTATATGTATCCGAGTGCTACAGAGTGGCTGTGTGTGTGTGTGTGTGTGTGCACCTGTCACAGCGGCCCAGTTTGTTTCTGGGTGAGTGGGGCAGAGCCCAGTGCGTGTGCCCATGTGCGTGTGTTAGTGTGTCTGTGAAACAGTGATTTGGTGTGTATGTGTATCAGGCAATGTGTGTGTGTCGCTGTGTGTCTGCATCGGAGTGAATGTGGCTGCGGGCTCCTCAGTGTGGCAGTGCCCAGTGTGTCCGTGTCTGGGTGGGGGGGTGCGCCATGGAGCTCGTAAGAGGTGTACGACAGCCAGCGAGGCTCCCATGCAAGGCTGTGGCTGTGTGTGCGTACCAGAGTGGGTGGCAGAGTCTTTGCGTGACAGTGGCGCTTGGCCCGCCCCGCTCGCGTGTCTCCCGGGCCGGGGCCGGGTCTGGGCCCCCTCCCGCGAAGCCGCGACCCCTCCCCTGGGCGGCCGGCGGCGCGCAGGCGCCTTTAGGACCCGGCGGCGGCCGGCCGCTGTACCCGGGCCGCGCGAGTGAGCATGTGCAGAGCCGGGTGCCCGCTCGCCCGCTCGCCGCCCGCCGCCCGCCGCCCGCCGCCCCACGCCCGCCGCTGGCTCCGCACCCGCGCGCTCCGCCGCCGCGGCTCAGCACGCTAGTCCTTAGCCGGATAAGCCCGGCGGCGGCTCCCTGTTCCCGGGCGCGTCTGTCCGGACGCTCGCCGCTGGCGGCCGGGGGAGTGCGGGCGCCTGGGGCGCCGGGGCTCGGGGCACTGCGGGGCTGCGGGCTCGGCGCCCCGGGGAGGCGGGCGTGTGGCCGCTGGCGTGGGCGCCCCAGCCAGCCGCGATCACGGGGTGAGTCGTGTCTCCCGGGTGTCCCAGCCGGAACCCCCGCGCGGGCTGCGAGCAGGGTTTCCCCCCGCCGCGGGCGAACAAGTTTGTGTAGACGCTTCTGGGCGCGCGGCGGGGCTGCACCTGCTCAGGCTTCGGGGCGGACTTGCGGGGGGCGCCTGGTGCGGGGGCTGCGGCCGCTCCGCCGGGGACGGGGAGTGCGAGCGCGTGCGGGTGCGGGGAGCGCCTCGGGACCGGCGGGATGGGGCGGGGGTGCGCAAGGCAGTTGCGGAAGCCGCGTCCTCCTCCGGGAGGGCTGAGAGGCCGTCCGTCTCCCGGGAGGGTGCCGCGGTCGGGGCCCTGGGAGGGGGCGAGGGGCAGGATTTGGGGTGCGCACAGCCTCCCTCCGAGGCGGAGACGTTTACCCAGAAGCAGCTCCCTCTCGTTCCGCTACCAAGCCAGGCTTCCGGTCAGCGGAGGGTTTTCTCCAGGCTCTTGGTGAACTTGAAAAGAGGCAGAGGAAAAAGCTAAAGGGATGTATCTTGTCCAGAAAATTACCCCGAGTAGAGTTTTGCATCTTCCCAGGTGTGGCGGATACTCAAGACTGGAAGCTTCTAATTGCGTGCTTCTTTCATACTGTGAAGCGACCCTGGCTGTGTCGTTTTCGTGAGCATCTGTGCAAGCCGGATTTTAGCTCGCCCTTGCAGAGGTGGCTTGGGAAGGGGCATCGCTGTCCCTCCTTCTGAATACAGAGGTTCCAGCCCCACAGCTCTGTGCTGGGATCCAGCTACTGCCCACACTCAGCCTTTCCCTGGCTGCTCACAACATGGACAGACTCCGCAATACTTTTCTAACGTGAGATGCCGTCATCTCTCTTGTTGCTTCGGGTGGGGGAGGCACCTGCGTTAACCTACTTTGGGATGCCCTGGTTAGGATCAGGAGTGGGGTCCTTTCTTTTTTCCTTTGAATTGCCTGGTTGTCTCACAGCAAGGTGCAGGAAGTGAGCACTAGTAGGGAGTGGAAAACTTAGGGGAGGCAGAAAGCTGCCTTGCCCTGCCCTGTCTGCAGGACTCCCTACGTGATGCTGCAAGTGCTGGGAGGGGCCCTAGGGGAGGTGTCCTCGGCCATGGGAGAACGGGGTTTATTTTTCACAAGCACGCTCCCCCACACACTTAACTTGGCCCTGAGATTATCCCTGGAGAAGGTGCCTCTTGCAGGTGGGTTGCTGGAACCCAGTGTCCATGAGGAGCAGGAACTCTTATGGGCACAGTGGCTGGAGAATTCTTGGTGGGCAGCTGGACTGGTGAGCTGAGCTGACCCTCACCTGCGGCTGCATCCTCCAGGACTCAGCAGGAGGACCGTTTCTTCAAACTTCTTTGAGAGTGAGCAGATCTCACTCTTCAGTGGGTATAGGAGCCCTGCATGGTGATGACTTGTGGCTTGTAGCATATCTGGTTGGAAGTGAAAAGAAACTGGATCAGGCAGAATGCTGGATTCCCGTCCCGTCCTCTGTCTCCCTGACCAGGCAGGAGTGAATATTCTGGGCCACCAGGTGGTCTGCTGCTAAGGCTTGAGCCTGTAGGCTGGTCAGTACAGCTGGAGCACTGGGGAGTGAGTGGCGGAGATAGTTCCTGTGGAGGCAGCTCAGAGCCTCTGGATCCAGAATTCTCAGGCCCTGTTAGAATGGTATCTGGGCCTCTCCAAATGGTACATTTCTCTATATAGATGCTCCTGGCTTGTATTCCCATCCAACTCAGATCCTAGTCAGCCCTGGTGAGATGAGCTCCCTGACTCCCTCTAGACACACAGTGAGGCCAAGGCCAGGAGCTCTGGGGCAGCTCAGTGTTTAGGCCTTCAAGGTCTTTATCCTTAAGATGCAAATGATGATCATAATACCAGCAGAGGCGGAGCTGGGTCTTAACACCTGGACCAAGCTGGGCTGGAGGCTCACCTTGCTCATTGAGGGAATGAGTGAGTCAACAGGGCCTTCCATGCCTTCTCTCTGGGCCTCATGGCCTTGCTTTCACACTGTTTCCTTTAATCTCTCTTCATTATGACTTTGAAAATAACTTTGTTGACCTAGGCCTGAAAAATTATTGGCAGCGTGCCCCTTTTGAAGAACATGATTAGGGAGGAACTCTACATTTGTGCTGCCTCCTTGCCAGGATATGAGAAGTGGATGGAAGAATGGGCTGGATTAATTTTGTAATGCAGTGTACTGCTGGAAGCCTGTGGGGATTTGAACCCTCTCTCAGAGGATGCTCCCTTGGCATGGGAGAGCCACGAGTGTTCTGAGGACAGGAATGCACAGGGTGTCTGGGGTCCCCTTTTGTACCTTGAGTCACCTGTCCCAGGAGCAAGTTTCAAGCTAGAAACTTTTGTCAGGTACTCTGCTCACTTGTCTAGATGTGTCCAAGTCACTCTGGGGTTTGAACACTTGTTTATCTCCTAGACTCTGAGATAGGATCAAGACAAGAAACAGGTGAACAGACGAACAAAATAGAGTTCTATAAAAGAGGCAGCCCAGAGATAGGCTGGAAGAGGTTGTGATTGGCTTTCAATCATAGTTGAGGGGGGGCCTACGACCCATCTCCTGGATCCAAAATGCTTCAGGCTGTCAATGCTCAGCTCCAAGGCCACCTGTTCCATGAAGCCACCCTGATCCCTGGAGCAGAGTTACTCCCTGGCACTAGACAGAGAGGCTGAACTCCAGATTAACCAACTGAAAAGGAGAAAATGCAACCCTCCCCTTCCATGGTGGTGTCCTGTCTTTCTTTGCAGCCCCACCCCCTAGAATGCTGCTTGAAAGGATTTCTGTCTCCAGTTTTGAACAAGTAAAGGCCATGTGATGCAGAAGATGACACACACTTGAAATCAGACAGTTCAGTCTAGCAATAGCTGTTTTTGTTCAAGTTAATTGGCCTTCTCTGTGTCTCAAATTCTGCATCTGTATAATTGAGGTGGTAATGATTTTTGACCTCACAAGTTTATGGGAAGATCACTTATTCATTTGTTCATCTGATCATTCATTCAGTGCACTTGATAATCTGTGAAAGTACCTTGAGACCTCTAATGTGGCATATTAAAAATTGCTTATATGAACCTCAGCAGTGGCTTTACTGAAGCCTTTCCCCTTGGCATTGAATGAAGTTTTGACCTTACCTTATGAATATGTTTTATACCTTTTAGAAAGTTTTTTTTTTAACTTTTCCTCTTAAGTTATAAAGTTCCAAAGATCAAGAGATCTTCTTCATTAAAGGCAGAGAACACACCACAGTCCTATTCCTCAGACCTTGGTCCCTGCCAAGGGCCCAGAAAGTTTGTTGTAGTGGGTCCCTTGCTCTCTTTCTCAGCCTCTAAGCCCCAGAGCCGTGGGACCTAGGAGTGAGGGCAGCATGACCCTGAGTAATGGAGAGGTCCAGCAGCCACTTATTTCCTGAAGGTTGCCCTGTGTCCACCCAGAAGTGCGCAGAGGCAGTGACTGTTCCAGGGAGAAGTAGGCACATTAGCAGGCAGCCCTGACTCAAGACAACACACCACCCAGGCACAGTTCACTGCAGCATCCAGCCTCGCTGTCTAGCATGGGGCAGCCACTCTGTTCTAGGGATCAGGGTGGCTTCATGGAAGAAGTGGCCGTGGACCTAAGCCTTGATGGTTTGAAGCATTTCTGAGCCATAAGATGAGGCTCTAGGTGGTGGGAAATTATGCATGAGAGTGTGTGCAGCATCTCACACTGGCTTGGAGATGCTCTAATGGGACACAGGGCTCTGGAAGAAATAGTAAGAAGCAGGGTTTAGGGGACTTCACCAAGAAGGGACATTGAATGCCAGGCTAAGGAGCTGTGGTCTTGGTCATCCAAGCCCTGGGGAGACATTGCATGCTGTGGTGTCATCAGTTCTTTGTATTCATTTTAGGAAGAACACTTCTTAGGCTGCTGAAAGAGGACGGTGTCTAGGGGAGGGGAAGGGGTCTGGATGCTAGATGCTGAGTCTGAGCAGGGTAAAGGTGGGGGTAGAGCTGTAGGGAAAGCCAAGGGAGGTCAATCCAAGAACTGTACCCAACTGGCGGCCCCTTCATGCGCTAAGCCAAGGTCCTGGGGCTGAAATCTTCTGGCTGCCAGTCACTGAGGCCGGGGTTATGCTCTGTGTCTCTGAGACACAGGTGCCCGTCTCCCTGTCTGGAGAGTAACATGCCAGGCTCTAGTCTTTCATTTTTAGGGCTCTTGGTCTGCTAAGAGCACACTGCTCTGAATCCTGACAGATTCACAGCCCTTGTTGTGGTGGCTACATTGGCTGACATCCCTCTGGGGGTGTTCTGGAGTCATTCTGTCCTCTGCCACTGCCTGTCCTCTTTGGCTGGGGAGTGGTAGGGAAGTGCACTCTCCCAAGTAGCCTCCTGGTCAGGCCTGGGGCAGCTCTGGGCTCTGTCCTCCAGCCCTCAGTCCCAGGAACTGCCTCCTCTACCCTTCCTGCCCCTACCCACTGCCACCCTTTGGCCTCTGGACCCCTGGCCTGGCCAAGAGGTGACCATCTGACCAGCCCAACCCACCCCTCCTTTAGGCTGAGCAATTGCTGCTTTCCCCAGTCTAGATGGCAACAAAGTAACAAAGGCTCAGATTGTCTGAGTCCCCACCTGCTCTGTGCTCCTGCCTCGGCCCCAAACCCTTTTGTTCTATTCTCCTCTCCTTTCTAAGTGGAAATTCAGTTTCTCTTCAGTCCCTGGCCTTCTCTAGGGTGAACCCAGGACCCAGGGCAAGTTAGCAGGTGTGTACCTTTGTCGAGCCCTGGGCCCCCTCTTGAGAAAACTAAGCCTTGGGCAGGGTGGAGCCCACCAGCCTCCGGCTGAGCGGAGGCACTTTGCTGGGTTCTGGGATTCTGGGATGGGAGGGGCCTGGGAGAAGTGCACCTTGGAGGAAACCCTCCAGACTTTCAGAGGAGGGGAGGGAGGGACGGAAGGAAGGCTGCCTCCCAGGCGCCCCAGGAGGCAAGTGTCTGGGAGGTTTGGCTCAAGATCTTTGGCTTGGCATGACTTCAAAAAGGTGACGGAGGCTCACTAAACTCCTTTCAAGAATAAATCTTCCCTGTGCGAAGCCTGAGCTGGAGTGCAGAGAGGCAGGAAGCTTAGTGAACACATGGTGGGCTCTGGGAGCGGGTGACCTGGTCTGATGTTTCTGACTCTGGGCAGTGGGCTTGCCCCAGCTCCGCTCTCAAATGGGGTAAGCATGGCATCCGCTCAGTGGGTCACGTGGAGTAAACGAGTTGGTGGAGGTAAAGAGCACAACCAAGTCTAACCTATTTATTAACACCTCGCGTGCTTAATAAATGGTGGCATTGAAAAACAAGGTAGTCGCTCACAGCAGTCTTAGTGTGAGGATTAGCTTTGAGCAAGACTGCGATCCTAGGCACACCCTAGGAAAAGGCGGTCCAAGAGGGAGGGAGCGCTCCTGGAGACTGACTGCACCAGTGGCACAGCTGCTTCAGGCCTGTCCTCCAACTTTTCCTTGCTTGTGTCATATTCATAACCAATGCATGCCACGGTCTGCAGGTAAGAAGTTCTCATCTACTCCAATGGGATGCCGTGATGTCCATTTACCCCTATTTAACAGACAAGGAGCCTGAGGCCCTGCTCTAAGCAATGTTTTTCTCAAGGTAGCTTTGCTATAACAGAGGGCCTGCTGGCTTTCAGGTGCTGTGGGCGCAGCCGTGAGCCCACAGGGATTGTACAGGTGCCCCAAGTTTCCTAGCCCACCCGAGGCCTCTTGCAGTCAGTCACTCGACAAACATTTAGTGTCACTGCCCTGCTAACTATGTGTGGATCTAGGGACATGGAGACGAATCTGGTTCAATCCATGCCCTAGAGGGGCTGCCCGCCTGGAGGAGAGGTAAGCATGGCTGAAAGTGAGGAAGGACTGGCATATGTGTTGGTGGTAATGTGTCATGGAAGTCTAGGGCGGGGGACAAGTTCCTGATGCTTTGAGGCATGTCCCATGCCCCCCAGCCCACCAGTAGCAAGTGTCCCGGGTTGGGAATCTGCTTTGTGATGTTACAGGTTGGGAGTGGCAGCCTGCTTCATTGGAGACCTGAGTGGTGGAGCTCGGTCTGCTGTGTTCACACCTAGCTCCCACCTCCCCAGATCAAGGGAGCCCTTTCGCAAAGAGGGAGCACCACGGAGGACCTTGGGTAATCAGTGCCATGGGTTGAATCCTAATTAATTACCCCTGACAACTCCCTACCACACTGTATCACGTATCCAGAGCTCTGTAACGTGCACGTGGAATTCACACCACATCCTGCCTTCCAACTCTGAACTGCCGAGCCATTGCCCACTTTCCTGCTCCGTCTCACTAGAAACTTGCTTCCTACAGCAAGAGGGTCACGCTCTCCACTCTTATTTTAGTTTTATAAGCTTTGTCACAAATAAACCCCCAACCTTGTAACTGGAACCCCTCTTTGAACAGACCTGGAAACCTCTCTTCATAGAATTACCACACAAAAGGCTTTTATCGCATATAAAGCCCAGGCACTCCTGTTGACTTCCATTGAGTCTGAATCCCTCAACTCTGTTAAGCTGCATCCTTTGACTGCCTGGGACCAGTGCCTGTGCATTTGACTCCATCTCTCCCACGGTTTCGGCCTCATCCACAGGTCTGGGGCGGTAGAATTTAAGATTTCACTTCCCTGACCCCTGGGAGCAGGTTTCTGATAATCAGGATTTGCCTATCAGTTTATCTGTACTCTTGGTTTTTTTAATTTTAATTTAATTTAATTTGTATTGTTTTACATTTCAGATTAATACCAGGGTACCAAAAATTAGGTTACAGTGTTTACATTTGTTAGGTAAAGTCCCTGTCCTGGTTGTGTCCTATGCCCGGGAGGTGTGCCAGATACTTTTACATGTGCTCGTTAGGTGGGAGCACACCAATCCCCCTCCGCCCACCTTGAATTGAGTTTTTTTCTCGTGTAGACACTTATTAGTTCGTCTACTACCTTCATGAGTATATTGGATACTTGCTTTTCCATTCTTGTGATACTTTACTAAGAAGAATATGTTTCAGCTCCATCCAGGTTAACCCAAAAGATGTAAAGTCTCCATCTTTTTTCTGGCTGAGTAGTATTTCATGGTATACACATACCACAATTTATTAATCCGTTTCTGTGTTGATGGGCATTTGGGTTGTTTCCACATTTTGGCAGTTGTCAATTGAGCTGTGATAAATGATCTAGTGCAAATGTCCTTATGATAAAATGAGTTTTTTTTCTTCTGGGTAGATGCCTAGTAATGGGACTTTTGTTTGTTTGTAGAGATGTTTTCAGAAACAGAGATGGCTGAGCAGCCTCACCGTGTCAGGCCTCCTGCTGGAGTCAGAGTTAGGAAAATGAGTAGATTTGAGTAGGTCACAGTCCTTCAAGGATGGCTGACAAGTAGATGAATAATTCATATTAGCCCAGGATGGTGAGTGCTGGGGTGGGGCCAGCCTGGGCTGTGGGAAGACGGAGGAGTCTTCATCAGCACGTGGGTAGTGGTCAGGGAGAACTTCTCTGAGGAGGTGTCAATATTTGGGCTGATTCTCGGAGGATACATAGGGATTTGGCGAGTGAAAAGAAAGGAAAAGGCATAAAAGGTAGCATATGCAAAGGCCCTGAGGCAGATACACTGTGGTGACTCTAGGACCATAGAGTGAGTGAGTGTGTGTGTGTGTATGTGTATGTATGAGAGAGAGCGAGATGATCCAGAAGAGGCTGGATCTCAAAGGGGCCTTGTATGTCAGGGTAAGGAGTTTGGATTTTATCGCAGTAGCCATGGGGAGCTATTGAAAGGGGTTTTAAGTAGGGGAACACCATGATCAGATATGTGTGTTAGGACAATTTCCCTGGCTGCTTTGTGGAAGGTCCAAAGCTGGAGGCAGAGAGATCAGTCAGGATTTCTTGGGATTTTCTCTGTGGTTTTACAAATCTGAGAAGGCTGGGGCTGGGGTGGGCCTGGCAGACACAGAAGCTTAAAAAATAAAACCTCTGGAGCCCGGTCTGAAATGGCTTCCTGGCTCAGAGTTTAATTCCACCTCCATTTGCTGATTACTGAACCTGCCACCCCCACCACAGTCTAAATGACCAGCTGACCTGTATTTCTAGAGCTCTGTCCTCCCTAGAGAGCTCAGAGCCCTCAACATTTAATCAGAGAGGGTCGTGCTGGCCTTTGTCTTAGGCTTCTGACCCCCCCTCACCCCCCGGGGACCTGCCATGCCAGAACCTCTGAGCCCAAACATTGTCTTTCTGCTCACACCAGCTGTCTGTCCCCAAAACACAGAGCAGCCATTGAGTGTTTGCACAGGCCTGGCTGGGGTCCCAGGCCAAGTTAGTTATGGGCAGTGGCTTAGTCACACTTCTAGGGGGCTTTTTCTTCTGGGACAAGCCTGCCCTTGTGCTCGAGGCTTCTCTCACACAGCAGCCCAGCTCATGGCAGCTGCAGAGCCCTCTGCCAACCCCCTAACCGTGCATTTCACAGGCACAGCCATTGGGAATCCAGGCCCAGAGGGAGAACTGAGTCCTGGGGCATGGAAGGGCTGCTCAGGGTGCCTTCCACCTCCTCTGCAGCAGCCTCGGCTCGCAGCTCCACAGTCCAGACAGTTTTCTGGCTTTGGCCTTGAGTCCAGGAGGCCTGGAAAGACTATGCAGACACCTCCTTTCTCACGCTCCTCCTGTGTGAAAGCTGGAGATCACCCTCTGCAGAAGCTCCTTCCAGAACGTGGCTCCCTGTCCTAGTGTATCCCTGGAAGTTAGCAGATTGTGGGCATGTATCGAGCACCTGCTGTGTACTCCTGCCTGGGTTAGGTACACTTAGAAGCCGTCTCACTACAGCTGCGCCATGAGTAGTTGAGAATACAGGTGCCGAATCCAGACTGTTGAAAACCTTGGCTCTTCTTTTTACCAACTGTATGACTTGGGGAAAATTTATTTGGCTCCCCTGGCCACAGTTCCTTCCTCTGTAAAAAGGGGATATTATGGTCTTTGTCTCGCTGGTTGGTGTGTAGGTTAAATGACAAAATATATAAAGTGTTTAGCCAAGAGCCTGGCAGGTGGGAAGTGCAGGGCTGCTTCTCTCTCCTCTCCTTGTTGCTGTTACTGTCGTCACTGGATCCTCACTGCTCCTCAAAGGCAGCTGTTATCCCCATTTTACAGAGTAAGAAGCCAAGGCCCAGCGAGGTTAAACACTCTGCCCATGTATTACAGCCACCCCACGGCAGTGCTGGGATTTGTCCAGTCCTACCACTACATAGCTGGCCCCTTTAGTAAATCAAGCATGGGGTTGAGGAGAATCCTGGGTAGGGGTGGTGAACCCCCCCTCCCCATGAAATTTAAGTGCTCTTTCTCCACCTTTTCAGATTTCTGAGGCAGGAGATAAGGGAAAGTAAAGCCCAGGGATGGAGAAGCCTGTGATATTTGACCAGAAGCTGCCACTGCAGGGCGCAGTGGCTACTGGAGATGAGTGATGCTGCCACCTGAACACTGCTGGAAACATCAGGAGCAGTGACCGCAGGACATAGGCAGGTTCCAGGACTCGGGGTGCAGGGATGACGGCTCCGGAAGCTCCGGCCTTCCTCCCTCCCGGGCGCTAGGAGCCATCCCCAGGCTCCACCTGGGAGCCCTGCTGCCCAGGGGCATGGCCAAACCTTTCTTCCGACTCCAGAAGTTTCTCCGCAGAACACAGTTCCTGCTGTTCTTCCTCACGGCTGCCTACTTGATGACCGGCAGCCTACTACTGCTGCAGCGGGCCCGAGTGGCCCTCCCCCAGGGCCCCCGGGCATCTGGCCCCCTGCAGACCTTGCCAGTGGCTGCCGTGGCACTGGGCGTGGGCTTGCTGGACAGCAGAGGCCTGCACAACCCCCGTGTCAGCCCAGAGCTGCTGCTCGGCGTGGACATGCTGCAGAAACCCCTGGCCCAGACCAGGCCTGGCCCCCGCTGGCTCCGGAGCCGCAACTCAGAGCTGCGCCAGCTACGGCGCCGCTGGTTCCACCACTTCATGACTGACTCCCCAGGCCCACCCATGGTCCTTGAGGCGCCCCCCAGGCCAGTTACCCGCAGCCGAGGTAGGTATTCAACCTGCACGTATGGGAGCTGCTTCCACGTGCCCTGCTCAGGGTCATGAGTTTGGTGTTCCTATTCTCTCTGGCCCTGCAGGGCCGTGGCCTTCACAGATTGTCTCTTCCCTTCTCCTCTGCAGGAGACAGGAAGGGCCTGTGAGGTGAAGTTCTTTGGAGTTTTGCTCACTCACCAGCTGGAATTCCACCTGGCTCAAGGCCAAGATGTGTGAGCAGGTCACTTAGTGCTCGGCTGTGGGTTTAGACAGACCTCTCCTTGAGTCCTGGCTCAGCCACAGCCTTGCTGGGTGACCTTGCACATGCCACTTGGTTTCCCTAGGTTCCTCTGAAATGGATGGAGAGACACCCACCCCAAAGTTACTGTGAGGGTTCAGTGTGGTATGACAGAGCAGTGGCTCTCAGAGTGGGGTCCCAGGGCAGCAGCACCAGCATCACCTGGGAACTTGTTACTGATGCAAGTTCTCAGGTTCTTGCAGACTTAACAAATCAGGGACTCTGAGATAGAGGCCTGCAGGGTGTGCGTGTGGACTCTCTCCAGGTGATGCGGACACAAGCTGAAGCTGAGAGCCGTCAGGATAGATAGAGTGTGTAGGGTATTATCTGCCAGCACTCTAACTGGCATCTATTGTTACTTAATAAAAGTGATTAACTCGCATAGCATTCACTGTGCACCTGTGCATCTGTAAGTCTGCTACTTACAGGTTATTATTTTATCCTGGTTTTACAGGTGAAGAAACTGAAGCACAGAGAGGCTCTATAAATTGCCAGGTTCACTCTCTTAGTTTGAGTTCCCTAGTAGCAAACCTTGAAACCAAATTCAAATACACCTAGTGTATTTGGTATGTGATTCCAGGGACCCCTGGTAGGGGAGTGGGAAGTGAGATTGAGAAGAAGGCAGCCCTAAAAGGGGGCATTATGGAGCAGGTTGCCACTGGGCAGCTGGAGCTTGGTTCAGCTGGGGACTCGGAGCCAGACTAGAACCCACAGCTCTAGGTGGCAAGCCTGGGGGGTGGGGATCCACCATAGTCACACTGCTGGATTCCAATATGGGAACATCAGGCTCTGGGTTGGGGTCTCTACGTGGAATAGTGTAGGACCTGGTAAATATGCTTGGGGGCTGGGTGAGCCCCCAGGAAGTGCCAAAGTTGTTGGATGGTGACTGAGCTCAGTCAGCTTCTCAGCATCCCTGTCACTACTCTGTTTGGACCTATACCCTGCTCTTTTGCCTGTAATAAGTGTGGTTGGCGCATAGAATCACAAGGACAAAGGGCAGAATATGGAAGGAGAGAGGTGTCAGGGCCTGGGTTAGGGAGGGCCACAAGTGCCAGGCCTAGGAGTTTGGCTTCATTCGAGCTTGATGAGAAGATTCCAGGGAAGAGAAAGGAGCCCAAACTGCCCTTCTCTTAGGAGGATGACGAATAGACCAGTCAGCAGAAGACAGGAGGGCAGTGGGCTCTTCTCTCTCTGGAAGGAAGAGTCTTTAGAAACCACCTAGGTCATAGCCCTTGTTATAGGATTCCTCAGGAAAGCTTGCCTATAAAAAAAGGGGAGAAATGGGGAAGTGGTGCTGCAGTTCATTGCACACAGAGACAATTTCTGTCATCTCCCTCTGACACACCAAAAAACTGAGTTTCTATGCAGCTTTCAGCTGTGCCACTTACTTAGACTAAAGTGTGAGTGACTGATGAACATCAATATGGATTTTTCAAAGGGAAGCCCTATAAAGGCACAAGTTTTGAAAACAGACCTGGGTTCCTCTCTTGATATTGCCAAATACTGGTCCCATGACCTTGGCAGATTTATCTGCCTTTAATTCCTCTCTTTATTTCTATCACCCCACACTGACTGAGGACCAACTGTATGAGTCTTACGTGCTTGTCACTGCACCCTTGAACTCAGTCTGCTGGCAAAATCAGACATGCTCCCCAGTCACTCCAGCAGAGCATGTCTGAGATGTGCTAGAGGGATGTGCAAAGGGCATGTGCACATCTTAGACAGAAGTGACCTTTATAACTGACCAGCAGAGGAGAGGGCTCAGTATGACTCAGCTACAGCCCTGGGTGTGGAGTATGCATGTGCAAGAGAAATGGGCTCTCCCTCCCTGTAAGTTACCCCCAGGGACTTAAAGAACTAATGGAAGGAACTCTAGTAAAAACTGGAGAGGTTATAGTTAGATGTAAGCAGGACTGCTATTTGATTATATAAACCAGTATGGTCTTATCAATTGTTAAAAATAGTGAAATACCTCCATGTGTGTTGATAAATGGTCACTGCCATGGGCTCTTTGGGTGCCCTTTATACTTATGCCTGCCCAATAACCCCCCCAAAAAACCTTCTGTTACCCAGCAAAGAAAGAGTTAACATGATTCCAGTGCAGAATGGTCATTGCCCCCTATAGGTTGCTAAACATCTGAACTGTGCCCCAGCATTTAAGGAAGAATTTGCTGCCCCTACACAATAGGAAAGCCAAGTATGGGGGAAGCCATGTCGTGTGGTGACTGGAGGTCATCAGAGAACGGGAAGGCAAATGCTGGCATGGAGACGCCTTCCCTTCCTGGAGCTCTGTGGGTCCTGCATAGCCAGGCGGGCCATGCTGGTGGAGAGTAGCCCACAGCTCGGCCCTTGGGCCAGCTGTTGGGGCTGCAGACAAAGCAGGCATCTCTTCGTGGCCCGGGCAGCCCGCCATTCTCCTGAAAGGGGATCCTGTAAGGCGTGGAGGCTGCAGGAGGCTCCATCAATCACTGAGCATTTCATTATACCTTGGACAACATCCATAATGGAATAAAATGTCAGTAAGTTTACTAGGGGAAAAATAGTAACTTCTCCATAGCCAGTTTGTTTTTTATTGATAGTAATTTCCAAAGACATTCCAATATCTTCAAAGCCATCGTTAATGGCCTCACAGCCTGTCCATTTTGATGTGCAAATGAACAGATGCAGAGTCACAGACAATAATGCGATGCCTCCATTTCAGCCGAAAGTAATAAATCCACCTCAGAATGTGTCCCAGTGTATCCCTCGGAAGTTCTTTCTTTCCTGCACATTCTTGCCTCTGCCATGGAGTTAGAAAAGCCATTTATTATGTTTCCAGATAAAAGAGCTTAACTCCCCCTCCAAAATGAAGGGGTCCTTTGTCTCAGACCCTTGCCACACTCTGGGATGGGGCTAGCTAGGCATGAGCTTTCTCTCCACACTGGTCAGCTCCATCAAGTGGCCAGCTGGTAACAGGGTAGCCACTCTGCTCTTCAGAAGAAGTGGAGCCTGACTGCTTAAAACCATCCTTTTTCTCTCTTTTATTAACGTGTTAATTATTCAGCTAATATTTACTGATCTATCCATCACACATCCCAGGTTAGAATGTGGGATCAGAATAATAATAGCTGTTACTTATTCGAACATCTGTTATGGGCCAAGCATTGTTTTGTGTAGATATACATCTGTTATCTCATTTAATTTAATCTTCAAATGGCCTTATAATACAAGTGGTGCTATCACCATTTTCATGATGAAGAATTTGAGTTTCGGGGAAGTAAAATAACTTTAAACTGGTCATTATTAAGAATAAAAGCAATCACTACTGAGTACTTACTACACACCAAGCCTTGCATTAGATGTTTTAATTGTGTTACCTTATGGAATTCCCACAGATACCCCCATGGAATTGGCACCATATGCCCATTTTACAGATGTGAAAGCAGAGGCTCAGGGAGGGGCAGCTGCATATCCCAGTGGCATAGCTGGACAGTGGTAGAGACTGGATTTGAACCTAAGTCTGCCTGTTGCCAAAGACTGTTTCCATCCACTCCCCCAGACGTGGTTACCTGCTGTCTCAGCCTTGTAAGGTTTTAAGCCCACACATCTTTAGACAATTGTGGTTAATTTCCCATCTATGGTGATAAGTGTTTAACAGTCTTGGAGACTGTGCTTCGGATGTTTAATTGGAAGCTATGAGGTTGGACAATTAAGTTCACGAACTCATCCTAGAAAAAGTGCTACATGCCTCATTGGTGAATATCACTACGGTTGGCTAACGGGAGCACTTGGAAGGTGACCACAGTGATATTCAGCAATGAGATGTGTAGCTCTTTTTTAAAGATGAATCGTATGATGACAACTCTAGGGCCCTGAGACTGGTATATTCCATAAGACCATCCCCCCTCTTTGCATTTGGGCTTTCTGCTCCTGCCTTTGCTCCCTCAAGCATAACAGTATGGTTTTTAGGAGTTGTAGCCCACTATTCACAGGTGCTGACACTGAGGGGCCCAGTTGCAGAGAGAGGATACAGATACACAAGAGTTTGAACAACAGTTGTTGACAAGGGTTTGGCTAACAGACAAGTTTTTCAGAGGCACAACATAGAAAAAAATTCAGAGACGGGAGAGGCCCTGACCACACTGGTCAGGGCTAGAGATTAAAGCCTCCAAGGACATATGAGAAACAGAGGATAGCTTTAGCAGGACTCAGGGACAGGTCCAATTACGGGGCAGAAAAATTGACCTTGAAAAAAAAATGACCTTGAACACAGTGAGGCAGTAAGGGTGAGTGTGTATCCTTTGACAGTTGAGGAAATGAAGGCACAGACAGTTGAAGTGATTTAGAGGTCAGAGGGGGAATTTAGTATCAAGTTCACAGACAGAAAAGTCACTGCCGGACTCAGAAGTGAACGGTCAGCAGACCCACTCCTCCAGACTGCCCTGAAGGTGGCCTGAGCTGCTGCTCTTGGCAGGAATAAAGACAAAGCTCCTCTGCCCTCAGGGAGCTCCCTGCTTTGGGAAGCTGGCAATCTGTCTGGAGGCCTCGGGCAAGATGCGTCCCAGAGACAGGCTAACTTCTGCAGAGGCTGCTGCAGGTTCCACAGGTGACATCAAGGAGCTCAGTGCAGACATTCTTGGGGAGAAATGTGTTTATCACAGGTGCCCAATCCAGATCTCGGCACAGCTATTGTGGGTGCATATTCACAGCTTGGGGCCTGTGCGATGGTGTGTTTGCAAACTCCCAACATGCCGCTCCTTCACAACACTGGTGCGCGTGACATTTACATGCCTAACACCGCATCTGCACTGTGCTCATATTCTCTGAGCTTCTCTGTGCATCTCTGGGAGAGACCTCCCTCCCTTGGGACAAGGCAGGCCTGGTCCAGACTGCCACTAGTGCATTCTGGGTTGGGTTTACACTGCCTGTGCTTCATAAAGTCTCATTCCCCCACTGTCCCCTTCCAGGAATGTCCCCAACATGACCATCCTGGAGGAGCCTCCACAGTCACTTGGTCCAGTTGATTCCTGCACAGGACACCTGTCTGTACTGTCATAGGCTCTGTGAACACACTCCAGCAATGAGGGATTAATCCCTTCTCGGCCAGCAGATATTTTTCTTGAAATAATTCTCCCAATTTGAAAGACCTTTCTCAAATTAGATAAAAACCAGACATTCCCAAATGCATGTGGGCCATGAGGAGGAAACAGCACCTGTCTCTGAGGACATGAACCTGGGAGGGCAGCAGCAGCAGGGAGGGCTGGAGTCCAAGGGAGGCAATTCAGCCATGTGGACTTGTGCCTTGGGGGTGCAAAAGAAAGAGGTAGTCAGGCTGACACCAGGCTCCTGGCTGGGCTTTCCAGGTAGCCAGTGGGTCATTAGCTAAGAAAAGGGTCAGGAAATGAATGAGAGAGAGGTGCCCAGATGCCCACTCCGCTCAGCACTGAGGGGAATATTGGATTCCTCATGCCCTGAGCTCTGAGAGGGGGCCTTGGCCAGGAAGGGAGAGAGTCCCTTGTCTTTTCCTAAGACTGGGTCCATGACTGGGCCCCTTCCTTCTGTCTCCTGCACCTCTGATCTCAGCCTTGCTTCCCTCACTGCAGGCACATATGTCGGATGTTTCAGTGATGACGGCCAGGAGAGGACTCTGAAGGGAACTGTGTTTTACGACTTAAGAAAGATGACCGTCTCCCACTGCCAGGAAGCATGTGCCGAGCGGTAGGTGCTGCAGCCCTGGCCTGCTGACCCCCCTGAGGAAGGTCAGGAGGCAGTCCCAGAAGGAGATGGCACCTGGCCGCCAGGTAGCTGTCACAGCAAAATTAGACTTCATTGATCAGATCCCACTTCTCCAGAAAAAAGAACATTGGTTTGCAGGTAGTGTGGCTGCCAGGCTGGTGTCAGGAGCAGTGGCTTCTAGTCCAGCTATACCAGAGACTTGCTGTGTGACTTTGGTCAGTTATTTGCCTTTCTTATTTAAAAAAATAAAGATTTTATTTCTCTGAGGCCCCTTCTAGTTCTGCTAGAAGAAATATTTCTAGCTTGTGTTTGTAACAGGATTTGCTTTTTCTGATGCCAGCTCACCCACTCAGTACTGGACACTTGTCACATGCCAGGGAATAGTCCCTAAAGTCTAAATTGTCACCATTCACTATTGTGTGTGTTTGTTAATGAGCACACACGTGCGTGTGAGAGAGGTGAATAAAACAGAATCACAGAGCAGCCTCTCCATTCATTCCTACCCCTCTAGGTTCTTTCATCTTTGGTAGGTCATCACACTCTGCTGGGTGGCAGTTCACTGTCCCCATTTTAACAATAGAGAAGCTGAGGCCAGAGCTAGAAATGGCAAGGCCCTTACTAGATAAAGACGAAACTCGGGGCAACATGATCGAGCTGTTACGGGAACGGAGACTCAGGCACAGTAAGTGATACTCAGAGCCCCACTTTCTAAGTGGCCAAATGGGGGACTAGAACCTTGTGTCAATGTGGCCTTTTTACAGCTAGATCCACTGATGAGAAGGGAGTGTGAAGATGGACAGTTATTATAGGTTCCTTTCCAATCTTTTCTTAACCACTGGGTAAAAGCAGGTAAAGAAGTGACTGTGGATTTTGGGGTGAACAAGACACTACCCATGGCAGCCTCTGCAGCCCACGGAGGGGTGGGGCTGGAGCTCATTCTGGCTCACAAGGGCAAAAGATATATTTTTGAAACTGCTGTGAGCTGTTACAAAACTGTTGGGAGCTTAAAATCGTCTATAGTGGGAGTATTTACACCACAGAAATTGGCAATTGCTATAACTTAGGACTTTCCCCATCCCAGACTGAGAGTCCATTTCCCAACACAGCACTGATATAGAGCCAGGCTAACCTGTAACCATGGATGGCACCCAGGGGTAAAGTCAGGGCTGACAAAAGAGACCAGTAGAGCTGGTTCGTTTATCACAAAGGAAAAACTATTCCCTTGACTCGACCCGATGACATTTAAGTCTGCCTGGAGGCTGATGCCTGTGGCTCCCAGGTTACACAGACCTAAGCCCAGCTTCAAGTCCAACCCTCACCGTGACCCCAGACCCAGCTGCCCTTGCCTGACCCAGATTTTTTTCATTTAGGACCCTAGCACTTCCTCTGGGCCAAGGTCAGGACTCACCCAGGCCCTATCTCCCTGCAGGTCCTATGTCTATGCTGGCTTGGAGGCCGGTGCAGAGTGCTACTGTGGGAACCGGCTCCCCGCCGTGAGTGTCAGGCCGAAGGAGTGCAACCATCAGTGCAAGGGGGAGAAGGGCTCCGTGTGTGGGGCCGTCAACCGGCTCTCTGTGTACCGCGTGGATGAGATGCAGCTGGGCTCCAGGAAGCGTGAGTGTGCCAGCCTATCCCTGAGCTCTGCCTTTCCTCTGCTGTCCAGTTGCCCCTTAACCACAGCCCCTGGTCCGAACTGTGGAGGGCAGAACCTGTGCCCCTCCTTCCCTACCACCTTTACTGGGCAGCTCCTGGCGTGATGGGGCTAGAGCCCATCAGAGGCAGCATGGCTTGCGTTCAGGACTGAGGCACCTCTTCCCTTGCCCCCTGCAGGAGAGAGGAACTGATGAGGAGGCCTGGGTATGCCTGGGACGTGCTGTGTTGCCTCAGGCAGCTCTCTTCCCTTCTCTGGTTCAGTTTATTTTGTAAACTGCAGAGGTAGACCTGGATTTCTAGCAATGGAGTGGACCAGATAATCTGAAAGTTCCCTAGCTATGAAACACCTAGGATCATTTTAAACACACAGCTGATTGAGGAGGAAAGTAAGGCAGTCCCTGGGTCCAGAAACAAGGAGGGAAGGACTAACCCCAGTGGACAGAGTTAGAGGTGACGGCTCCACATCTCAGCAGAGGGAAATTGCCACTGGGTGGCCACCAGGTTTAGGTTTCAATGTCCAAACAGGATAAGGAAGGAGGCCACGGGCCTCTCGGGGCAGTGAACTGAATAAAACTTCTGTATAAAGTGGGATTCAAATCAGTGAAAGTTAGATTAAAAGAACAACCCATCAGTTCAGGGAGGTAGAAACAAAGCTTGTCTGTTTTGAACTAAGCTTCACATAAAAAAAAAAAATTCTTCCTAAGAATGTATAACCACAGGCCTTCTTTTGTATGGATTCCAATTTGTATTATCTGCCTGAGAACTCCAACATAAATTTGGCTGTGGCCTGTCTGGAGATGCCTGATGAAGGCAGATGCCAGATCCCTCTTGAGAGCTGTGCCATCAGCCCAGGTGTGAAGGGCTCTCGTAGGTGAATTCTCACAGAGCACTGAACTTGCAGTTCAGAACGATGGAACTCAGGAGGAAATAATCAGTCATGAGGGAGAGTAAGCTGATGCATCAGACAGCAGAATTGGACCCTTCGGAATTCCAACTAAGAGTTTCATCAGATAGAGATGATAACTGCAGGGGCCCAGCTATGAGTTTGAAACTTAGGTTTGCCTTCATTGCAAGATGATGAGCCCAGATCTACTAGTTACAGAAGGCTCCTTTATAAAATAATAAGATTGCATACTTTTGCACCCGCTATGGGCTAGCCTCCCTTTAGGATGGGGCAGGCTGGGAAGAAGTCAGAGCATGGGGAGAGATCTGCCCTGCCATTGGCAAGGTTGGGACAGCAGTGATGGAGGCATAGATGTCCATCCAGATGTTTGCTCTTTGGGGACTCAGCCATGCCACAGGATAGGAAGGAATTTAGTGAGCCCAACGCCAGCCATCACCTTGGCATGGATGCCACAGGGCAAGGCAGCCATGAGGTGCAACCCACCAGGGATGGAATGTGGGTGCACACTGCTCCTCTCTACAACTCCAGGAGCTGGGCTGCAGGCAGGCAAGGAAAGGGAGGGTCTCTGAATCCATGACAGGCAGAGCCAGTCACCGCCAGGGCTGGACTTCAACCCAGCACCCGACACCCTGAGCCCCAGCTATTTCCTCGCCCCAGGCTGCTCTCTTATGTCTGACCTAGTAGTTCATGCCCTGGTGTGTGGACCACTGGTGCTGTGGTCAGTCCAGATTTGGGCTTCCAGATCTGGGGTTTGGTTCTGCTTGGCAGATTATGGCAGAGGCGTCCTGCTGTTGCCCAGGTAGGATGGTAGGTGGAGAGAGCTGGGGAAAGCCGAGTCCTGGGAGACCTGGTATTGAAAGAAGTACGATCCTGTCTACGGAAACTCAGGCAAATCTGTAAGAAACATGAGCAGTTGCTGCCAGAACATTCCGGGAGGTTTGTTTAGCACCAAGGCAGCCAGCTGGGGAGCTAGACTTCTCCACCTGAAGGTCTGAAGAACAGCTCGGCAGGAGGCTTCCTTTGTAACACAGGCTTGAGGAGTGTTCCTAGAATTTGAGTGGGAGTTCAGGATCAGAGGGAGGCCAACCTTGCAAAGAAGCAAGACAGTGGCCTGACTCCGATGGCACAGCAAGAGGGAAGATTGCCACGTCTACTGTTCCTTTAATACATGTTCTGGGAGGACATAATATTTTCCAGAATATCAGCCTCTCAAGTTACCTTGTGGGGAATCTGGCACATAGTATAATAAATGCATAATTCATATTCGTCGAAGGAAGGGAGGACGCCACACCTAGACAACTGGCAGGAGAAGCTAGACCTGAGGTTGGCAGTTTCAGTCAAGTGGTCCCTTGCTGGTGACCTGGAGTGATCGACGTCCTGTTGCCAGGCTTCTCTTAAGAGCTTGGGTTGACTGGTCCCTCCCCAGGGCAGTTTCCCTCCCTGCTTCAAAATCTGCCCTTCCTGGGATCCAAAGCCAGCATTTTCTCCTGTGACAGGTACTAACACCTGGGGGTACCACTTCTCACCAGAAGCCCATTTCCTTCCCCACAGGGCGGACTGCCACCTATCGCGGGTGCTTCCGACTGCCAGAGAACATCACACACGCCTTCCCTGACTCCCTGACACAGATTAATGCGACCGTGGAGACATGCTCAGGATTTTGTTCCCAGAAAGTAAGACCCATGATGATTTCACAACCTTCCTTTTAACGATCCAGTGTGCATGGTGGTCCCCAGAGAGGGGTGAGCACCTGTGCTGGGCTGGGGGTGTCCACTCTAGCAGACCGAGTGGGTGCTGAGGACAGAGGTATGGGAGGGGGGCAGACCACGTGCCGGATCTTACAGAGGGTGCCAGAAGGAGCCTGACGCCTGTGTCAGCAGTTCAAGGCTGGGTGGAGAGTTGTCAGCGAAGGCTGTAAAGCTGAAAGGAGCATGTAAAATGTTGGCACAAGTATCAGATGTTAAATTGACTTGGTTTGGAAGCAAGATGCTGGCTGGGGACTTGGGGATAGCTGATGGATTTTCTGTTACTTACACTGACAGTGTTGAGCTGTGAATCTGACTACAGGGCTGCAGTCACACCTGCGTCTTTGGTACCACCTGGGCTGAGGAGAGAAGTGTGACTCTATGCAGGGCTGGGCTGGGCGCTGAAGGCCACTGTCCCTGCCTTGCCTGCTGACTCTGGGGTGGGGAAAGTTGGTCAAGGCCAGAAGGGGCTTGCAAAAGGCAGGGCTGGGAGTGTGTGAGGTTAGGCTGGGAAGATCAGGACACTGTGTCCAAAAGGTCTCCTGCGGGAGGCGAGTCTGCAGGGGGATGGGTGCTGTGTCTCTAGGAAGGGCCTCAGGTGCTATAGGCCGGGGGCTGGGGCTCTTCCATACATGTTGGGCTGCAGCAGCCTGGACATGGCTGTGGTACTCAGCAGCATGGTGGAACAAGGCTAAGGAGAAAGCGGGGCCTTGCTATGGTGGTGGTGGCGGTGATATTTATCAATAGGAACTAGTATTTATTTACCATTTATTCCATGCCAGGTACTGTTCCAAGCAGTTTATATGTATCGATTCATTTAATCCTCACTAACAATCCATCATGAGAGGTGCCATGATGTCTGCATTTTGCAAGTGAGGAAACTGAGGCAGAGACCTTGAGCAGTCTGCTCCAGGTCCCACAGCCACACACAAAGTAGTGGAACTGGGATGTGAACTCAGCTAACTTCATAGCCTGCCAGGGGTGTGCAAGGCACAGGGTCTAGGTGGGCTTCGGTGACAGCAGATGTGATCAGACCTGGGGACCCAGCACATCCTCTGCTGTCCCCACACCCCCTCGCCTTCTCCTGCTTCCTGTGCTCCTCGGCTCTCTGGGATGCTTCCCTTTGGGGGAGTGGAGAACAAAGCGTTTCACATGTGCTTTCCTCTTGCCCAAGTGCATCCTTTGAAGTGGCTCTCCTGCGTCACCAGCATTTCCGAAGACACTGCCAAGAATGTCTTGGGCGTCGGGGCTCCCATAACAGCATGCAGGGAGCCAAAAAGATAGTATATTGATTTGTAGACAGCTGGCCTGGGGACCTATTCTTCCTCTCTTCCCCTCGTGGGAGCACAGCTCTGGGTAGAGGCAGCAGGGATGCCCGCTCAACCGCCAGGCCCCACTTGCATCCATGGGGAACCAGCTGCCTCCCAGGGCTTTCCTCACACCTGCAGCTCAGAGCAGTTCCCTGGAGAGACCCCTCATCAGAATCAGAGGAACGGAGCTGATCTAGACCAGGCTGCAGGCAGGCCGCCCTTGGTCAGTGAACTTGGAGGAGTCCTGCTGTGCCCTGGGGGGAGGGGAGGCTTCCCCAGGGTTGTCTAATTTAATCCTCCTAGTGGCTTCCAGAGGGGAGATACCCAGATCTTTGTTCTCTCCCAGAGGAGAGCCAGAGCAGGTTTGCAGAGGTGGGAACCTTCACTTGCAGGCAGAGTGACCACCTTCTCAGCCTGGTCCTGACACCACACCTGTGCTTTACTCGCTGCTGCCCTGTCATGTGTCGGGAGGTGGGGGGGAGATTCATAGTAGCTTTGAGTAGATAATGTATTTATCTGGAGCACAATAAAAAGATAGAAGGCACTACACAGTGGAAGTCTTCCTCTCACTCCCAGTCTTTCCTGCCCATTTTTCTTTCTTGGAGACAGCTAATAGTCCTAGCTTCTTGTGTCTCTTTCCAGAGAGACTCTGAATATTCAAGCGACCCCATCCTTGTCCGATCTGATATGAGCCCCCCAGACAGTAATGAGCACACGCACTCCGCTGCGCTGAGCTCTTTGCCAGACTGTCTCTCTCAGAGTTTGTCCCACATCGGTATGAAAAGTGCTTTCTCATTCTGTTTTCCTATTACACAGATGTCCTATAATTTATTTAACCAGTTTCCTACTGTTAAGCATTTAGGTTGTTTTCAGGCTTTTGCTTTTACAAACAAGGTTGCAGTGACTTAGCTATCCTTATACGCATGTAAGGTGAATCTGTAAGAAGAAAATCCCTCGGAGATGCAGGATCAAGGAGTGTCTCTCTATGTCATTTTGGTGAACTTTGTCAAGTTGCCTTTGGCAAAGGTTATACTAATTTTACAGCCATATCAATTGGGTGGGAGGAGGAGCAGGCCACCCAGTAATCCTTCTGTATTCAGGGTGTGGGGAAGGAAGGGACTCAAAGAAGAACCAGGCCAGGTATTCTGGGTGCCTCCTCTTGGGCAGCACATTAGGGCCCAGAGAGTTGTGCCTTGAGCTCACAGATAAGAATAAAACTCTTCAACTTCTATTTTCAGCCTTTCTTCATATTTACTGGTGCAAATCCAGGTGGCTGCAATTTCACATCCGTGCATGTGCTAGATGATAACTGTAGGCTCCTGGTGTCTGTGGCATTTTGCACCTTAGCACTTTGCCCGTCTCCCCTCCTGATGTGATGGAGGACAGGTCACCTGCTCAGCCCTGGTTAGTCCAGCTGTGCCCTGTGGAGGTCAGAGGGCAAGGGAAGCGCACCCGGGGTTCTCAGAGCTCACAGCTGGAATCTGTGCTGACACTTGTTTCTTGTCCTGGCTGCTCTGTATTGTCGGATGGGGTGGGGAGGGGGTGTTTCCTCCAGTCCCATTGTTGAGAGCTGCAGAAATCTGCAGCTGTGAGGAACAGTCACCATTTCCAGCATGAAAGTTGAAAGTGGGTCTTGGCAGAACATATGTAGTGGGATTTGCAAAACACCAACGCCAACACTTACAGTGGGTAAAGCACTTGTGGGGCGCCTCTGACACGTGGCCTGAGGAGGGTGAAGAAAGCTTGGAGGGAGGCTGAGGAAGGCAGAGGGTTGCAGCCTTGGGGAAGGATTGGAGCTGGAGGCTGTGGGCAGTGTTGCCAGGCAGCTGCAGGGAGTGGGGAGTACACCACAAGGGGGGCAGCTGCTGAGCAGGAAGGGGGTGGCGGAAAAGCAGCCCAGGTGACCCAGAGAGAAGGGTGACTTGGAGTGATGTGAAAGGTCACATGGGAACAAATTGCAGAGGGCCTTGGATGCCTGCCTTTTTTCCATGGCAGACAGGGGTGGTATTTCTGGGGCTCTGTAGGATCTGCAGGGAGGAGGATCTGGGACTGGGAGAGCTTGAGAGCCAGTCAAGGAGGGGGAGAATCCACATGAGGGGATGTGGGGACATGAAGAGGTGGGAACCACAGGAGGAGGCATGAGCCGGGCACGGATGGGGAAGAGCTGACTGGCCAGGCTCCCTCCTGGGAGGCGACGTGCCTCAGGAGATGCCTTGGCAAGGCTGCCTGGGAAGTCGGCCTGTGACCTGGTTCTGGAGTCAGGGATTCCAGGTGTGGCAGGAAGGATGCCCTGATGTCATACATCCAGCTAAGGCCACCATCTGCCCAACAGTGAGTCTTTTATTCCCAGACCAGCCGTCTGTTTCCCCTTGGCTTGCCCTTGGATGTTGGTATAAGTTGGACTTGAGCCTTCTGTGCTGTCAGCTCCGCAGCTGTGCAGGTGCCTAGTGGGGGCTCTGCTGGAATCCTGACCTCCCCTTAGAGCAGAGTGTCTCAGCCTTGTGACTGGTGACATTTCGAGTTGGGTAATACTTTGTTTTAGGATCCATTCGTACACTGCAGACTGTTTAGCAACATTCCTGGCTCTACCTGCTAATTGCCAGCAGCACCTCTGCCCCACCGTCCCCTGCTGTCCCCAAACATTGCAAAATTGAGATGCAATGCAAAACACACTGCCCCTGGAGGAGGACCATGGCCCTGGAGAGCCTGTGTGAACACAGTGGGCAACAGTGCCCAGGCAGGGCCACATTTCACATGGGGCTGAATCCAGGTGAGCAGTGGTCAACTATTTGGTGAGGATGGAGAAGCAAATTCTGCACTTAGATGTGGAGGATGTGAACTCCTCTGGAAGTTTATCTGACCTAGGCCTGCAGAGGCCAGGGCTGTACTTGCAGGGGATGGTTTCCTCCCTTCTCTCCTGAACATTGAGAGCGGTGAGAGGTGAATTCGGGGATGTCTGGCTGTACTTTTCCTATTCTAAAGTGCCAAACACGTCCTCTCTAGAAAGGCGGGTGGTGCTGAGACTGCAGGACCCTCCCAGTGGCAGCTTTATCTCATCCTAATTTGCCTGAAAAACAAGCTCAAATGTCCTACGATGTGGGAATGGTTAAATTATGCCACAGCCATACAGTGGACTATAATCCAGCTATTGAAAATGTTTTCAAAGACTTTTACGATGGAAAATGCTCACAGTCGAATGTTAAATGGGGCAGAGCTGAGCCTGAGGGTGATGGGCGAGGGGCTTAATTAGGGCTGGCTGGGCAGAGGGGCCAGAGCAACAGATGTAAGAGGTGGGGCTTGGAAACAGGAAAAGAGGGGAGGTTCCTTGCAGCATCCCCACTTTTGAGCACCATCTGAGGCCTATTTGTGGCCTCAGATAAAAATCTCTCACTGTTTTTTGCTAGTTACTGAAAATGGATTTGGGGAGCTCCGAGGGTGTAGTTTGAATAGAAGAAGAACATTTGGGGCAATATCAGCATCTTAATGATCTGATTGTCGCCAGTGAGAGGGCCTTGACCAATGTAATGTGTTTTTAAAGCCCAGTAAAATGATCTTGTCTGATTTCCTGTGATCGTATTGGAGATGGAAGGAAACGCATCCTCAGAATCCTGCTGCCCTCCTTCCCTTAGCCGTAGGGGAGAATGAGAATGAGGTGGCAGCTTCTGTGTTTGCACTACTACCAATTCAGACCCAGGGAAATTAATTTTAAAGTTGGACATTTGTGCTTAAGTAGAAGACCGTTTTGTGGGAGTGTTCCGAAAGGGGGCTGATGAACGAAATCCAACATCATCTGCAAATAGGTTAGTAATGTATGACGCAGCCATTATGCCTTGTGATCTGAGCGCTGTTCCCCAGCAGCTGCTGTGGCTCTACTGATGAAGGAATTAAGGGGAGAGGAGAAGAGAGGTGTCACCTTTTCTTTTTTCCCCTCTTTTAGCCTCTTTTGAGTATTCTTTCTGCAGAATATTACTCACCCGGATGTTTTCCTATTGACATGTCTTCTAAAGCTGTTGTTTATCTTTTTCTTTTCCTGCCTTTTTAAAATGTTCCTGCTAACCTGGCTGTCTGTGGAATGGAAAGGTATACATTAATGCACAGCCTCTTTGTTCTCCGCTGGACAGCTGCTCCTGCTAAATCCACTTGGATGCCGATAGACGCAGTCTATCCTCGGTGAACTCATGGCCTCCCTGGGGAACCCAATTTCATGTCTTTACCAAGCATTGGATCTAGAAGAGTCTGGGTTTTGTGAGCCTGGATAATAATAATTTTCCTTTTGTCAAAATGCTGTAGTCATTCCCAAGAGTGACTGATATGATGTTGCTTTGAATTTTTTACAAAACATCCCTAGTAAACCTGTGGATATCCTATTTTTAGAAACTGTGTGTGTTTCTACGAACACTTACTTGTTTAAGGAGGGTTCCAAAAGAAATGCATATCTATTTTAGAGAATTTGGAAAATTTAGAAGTGCTACCATTAAAAAAAAAAGAAAATCTCACCTATAACTTTAGCACATTGGAGAAAACAACTAATACCATTTTCCATCCTTTTGGTCTTTTACTCTAGGTGTATCTATACTTCATTTGTTTATTTGTTTTGTGAAGATTGATTCTTTCCTTCTGAGATGTGTTCCCTTTTCTCATTTAATATGTTGTAAACATTTTCCTTTGCTGAGCCATGTCTTTCATGGCTCATTGGCAGTCCATCCTCTCCTGATGGACATTTAGGGCATTTCCTTTTGTTTGCTTTTTTCTTTTTGCTATTATAAACAAAGATAAACCTTTGAGCATGTTCATAATTATTTCACTGAGCTATATGAGAGACAAGGAATCGGTGGGGCCAAGGGTATATACGTTTTGTGTGTACACTTTTAAGACGTTTGATTCATTTTAGGAAGTGTGTCTCCTAGCCGTATCTTTCTTATGCTGGTGGAAAGAAGGCTTTAGAGTCATAGTATCCTGGGTTCATAGCCCCTCTCTGACACTTCCTTGTTTGGGGATCCTGGTCAGATCCCATAAGCTGAGCCTTAGTTTTCTCATCTGTTGAATGGGATTAGTGGGGGTAAAATGCCTCACCTTATACTGAGAATTCATTGTCCTTGTAGACATGAACAGATTTTTGATTTGTGTTCTGGGGTATCTCTTGGGTATTCTAGATGGTGACTAAGCTCATTATTACTGAGTTTCCCCATAGTTCCTTTGCTGTGCAGGGTGTGTTTGGGGGGACTACCTAGGATGAGGAACTAGTCCCTGCTCAAGTTGGTGAAAATCCAAGCACCTTGGGATCCTGATGGTTTAGTAGTTGTGAGTCACACCACATGGCACAGACTCTTCTGTTTTATGGGTGTTTGGCATTGACAGGGAAGTGGTTCTGCAGCTTGGTAGGTTAGATATGTCAGCTGTCAGAGACTCCAGTCTTCCGAGAGCCATGGTGCCCGTGGAGACATTCCATAGGGTCCCCCGGAGACACTCTGACATTGGCCCCAAGCAGTGCTGCTCAGCCTGTTCTCATGTCCACAGGACGATATTCCAGAGTCTGTGTAGAGAGTGTGCTGAGCTGCCGGCACCCCGCAGACGGGGACTGGTGAGTTGGCTCTTTATATAGGGAAGAGCAGATGCTGTGTGTTTGGGTAGGGGCTTCCCCCACACGTTTGGCTTCACCTGGACTCACCCAAGTTTGCTGTCTATTTTCTCTCTGAAAGGTACCTCAAGAGTATTTCAATGCCGAGAACCCCCATAGGGGTCAAAAAAATAAGACTCAATCATCTAAATTTAAACTCACACCTACAAAGCTCTTAATCACCAAACAGTGCCCCTTTTCCATAAACAGGCTCAGAGATGCCCACTGGTCTGGCATCACAAGCTAGCTGTGGTCCACAAATGGGATTCAAAGCTGGTTCCTTATGACTAGCCTGGGGCTGCTTCCCCCTCCCAGGACCTGCCTCTCCAAGTCACACTGCTCCCACACTCACTTACAGCATCGCTGGACACGTTTTCAGTCAACCTGACATTTGCCTAAAAGCAGAAGTCTGCCCCTTCGTCTTCTAAGTTAGTCCACTTCGCATTGCTATGAAGGAAATACCCGAGGCTGGGCAGTTTACAAAGAAACGTTTGTTTGGCTTACAGTTCCACAGGCTGTATAAGAAGCCTGGCACCAGCACCTGCTCTGGTGAGTTCTTCAGGGAGCTTCCAATTGAGGCAGAAGGCAGAGGGGAGCAGGTGTATCACATGGCAAGAGAGGAGGGGTGGCCAGGCTGTTTGAAACAACCAGTTCTCCCCTGAACTAATAAAGCCAGAATTCTCTCATTACTGCGGGGAGGGGACTGGGGATCTGAGGGATCTACCCCCAACCCAAACGCCTCCCACCACACACATCTCCAACACGGGGGTTCAAATTTTAGCATGAGGTTTGGAGGGGCCAAACATCCAAACCATACCATTCTCCATCCCTGAAGGCATCTTCTTTCCTTTTTGTATCTTTCGTGTCCAAATCTGCCTCTGGAATGAAGGGAACCACCCTGGAGGCAAAAACCTGGCAGAGCTGACCCCCACACCAGAGGGAGACCCATTGCAAGTGTGTGTCTGCCTCCGAGGAGCCGAGCTACAGTGCCGTGTGGCAGAGCCCTGGCCTCAGAGTCCAGAAGGCTGGCTTTTGTTTCTGCTCGCTTGATGGTGGATATCTTGAGCTGTTCAACATCTGCCCCTGAGCCTCAGTTTCCCTTTCTGTGCCTCTGAGATCTCTGATTCTGCATAATCTTGGAGACCCTAAGACAGGTACTTAAGGAGGAATGAAGATGGAGGAGATGGGCCAGTTTGTGACAGGGGCTCTGCTTGGTTCTTTGCACGTCCACCCCTTGACCACAAACCAGCCCTTTGCACATGGCCGGGCCACCTGCAGAGCCCTGCCCTACCCGACACTGCAGGCCCAGCCCTGCACCAGGCTCAGGCACAGGCTGAGCCCAGGCTGGGGTTGTAGACGCAGCATCAGGAGAGGATGTGGAGCCCCTCTGCCCTCAGACACAGCTGAGCCGACTGCCTCTTCAGCCCCTCGTCTGTTTGAAACACTCCCAAATCCTTCTTCTCACCTTCTTCTTCTGCCTTGCTTTCTCCCGATCCGTTTCTCCTCTTCTTTTTCTGTCGGTTCTCTCGCTTACCGAAGCTTAGGGCAGGGGTAGGGGAAAGGAGAAAAGTTGGCAGAAAGAAAAGATTCATCAATATTTAATTTTTATGGAAATCATGTCCTAGAAATCCCTAAGGGGCTGAAAATTGTTCTGTGTTTTCAGAATCCAGTGATGTTGCTGAAGCGGTTATGTTGTAAATAAAACCACATTACTGTCTGCAGCTCCCCCGTCGCTCTGCAAACACCCGGAAACTTGACAGTTTAATCCACTCAAGGAAGCAAAGAGGTTTGGGTCACTGGTGGGGGCAGCCCGTTCTGCAGCCTTGGGATATAAGATTGTGAGGCATCAGCGTCAGCAGCGCTGCTGCCGCTGGGGAGGCAGAGAAAACCAGCACGCCCTGGGTGGATATGCCATGCTGGTAGAATTTTCTCTCTCTGAATAGGAATCCCAGGACAGCAGGGCACCCCTGACGTTCCTGATGTCAAGGAAGATTTGCTCAGATGGAGTAGGCTTTTTTTCTCTTCTCTCACACCCGTCGTGCCATAGAACAAACGACCAGCGGAAAGATCAGACCCACGTTAATTTTGAGCAGCTTTTGGTGGGGTTGGTATTTGAAAAGGATGTTCATTTTTTCATCACATGTTTATAACTTATCTACCATCTCTGAGACACTGTCCTAGGCACCGAGGATACAGCAAAGCACAGAAAACACACAGCAATCCCCACTTGCGTTCTCAGGGATAGGGGCAGATGGTAAGCCAAATAAATAAGTGAAATATACACTCTGTTATATGGTAATTGGCCTGTGGAAAAAATGAAGCAGAAATTATAGATGTTTGCCTACAAGAAATATGAAAACATGTATTGACTAAATGGCTTGTACAAGAATGTCCAGAGCAGCTTTACCCACAACAGCTGAACACTGGGAACAGCCAGTGTCCGTCCTCAAGGGAATGACTCAGTGAACTGGCCCACCTGCCCACGGAATGCTACATAGCCGTGAAAAAGAACAGTCTACAGACACATAAAACAATCTGGACAGATTGAACAGATATTTTGTGAATGGAAGAAACAGGCACACACAAATATGTACTGGGTGATTCTATTTAAGTGATATTCTGGAATAGACAAAACCACTCTGTGTGATGGAACTCAGAGAGAGGTTGCTTTGTGAGAGGCAGGGATGGCCGTGAACGGCAAGGGGTCATGGGTGTGCTGCTTGTCTGGAGACGTACTCATCCACACTGATTGAATAGCATACTTGGAATCAGAGCCTTTCATCCAGGTGAGTTATTAAAATTAAAAAAGCACAACTTGAAAATGTGCTGCAACTTGAAAATAGGGTGCCCAAGGAAGACCCTGCTGAGGGACATGTGGAAAATAGGGGAGAGAGCCACGAGGGTATCTGGAAGAACATTCCAGCCAGAGAAAACAGCCTGTTTGAAGCCCCTAAAGTGGGAGAGCGACTAGAGAGGCCAAGAAACCACAAGAAAGGAAGGCAGTGTGTTAGCTCAGGTCCCCATGACAGAGTACCCAACACGGGGTGCTTAAACAGCTGACATGTATTTTCTCACAGTTCCAGAGGCTGGAAATCCAAGATCAAGATGTTAGCAGGTGGATTTTCTTCTGAGGCTGCTCTCACTGACCTACACATGACAGCCTTCTTTCCATGTCCTCACGTGGTTGTCCCTTGGTCTGTATGTTTTCTGTGTCCTACTCTTCTTATAAGGACCTCTGTCATTTTAACTAAATTATCTCAGTAAAGACCTGCCTTCCAAATAAAGCTGCATGCTGAAGTGGTTGGTTTGGACTTCAACATACGGATTTGCAGGGACAAGTTCAGCCCATAGCAGCCAGCGTGGACAGGTGTGTTTCAGACAGACACACACAGACCACCGCATGCTCCTGTGCTGAGCCATGGGTGCCTGGCTGCTCACTTCTGTGTGGAGGTGGGATGAGGACTTTGTGGGAGAGGATGGATGGAGTGCAGAGGCCAGAGGTGGCAGTTCTTCCGGTCACGTTTCATGGACTCACGTCAGCAGGAAAGCTTGCTTCCAAATAAGCCATCATGTTCTGCTTGAGGTCCGGGCCACAGATCTCACTTTCTATAGAGAAAGAGGCATGATGGAGTCTACTTGGAGATGCCGATGGGGCTTTAAGCCTGCTGTCCACTCACTCGCAGGGGCTTCCTCAGCTTGAGGAAGGACAAGGGGTAGTGAGAATCTTCCCTGGATGCTTCAAGCTCTGCTTGCAAGAGCAGCCTGACTTCGGGGGCACCACTGGGCAGCATCCCCTCCCACCTTCATAAGACACCCACCCTCCATAACCCACCCACCCCCGGGCCTGCATCTCCCCTTGGCTCGACACTGTCTATTGTCTTTTATGAGTGCCAAGATCCTCAGCTTGACCTAGCCATGCTCAGAAAATGCTATTGATTTTCTTTTACTTATTTATTTATGAGATTTTTGCTGTGGGCAAAAAATAAAAAGGTTTGTGCAGCACTTCCCCCAGCCTTGAGAAGCTTTCTCCACCCACTGCCTCCCTCCCTGGTACTCACACTCACAGACTGCTCTCTCATCCCCACACTCCAGGAGTTGTGCATCTCCTGGTTGTGGATGCAGGGAGGGTTGAAATGAAGTGGGCTGAGAATCCTATCTCATGCCCAGGACAGAGTAGGTTCTCAGAAAATAATGTGGGAGAGGTTGCTGGATGCATTTTGGAGGAAGCCAAGCCTGATGCCCTCAAGGGTTAAGGTTGATGAGGACAGCCCATCCCTCTGTGGAGGTAGCTACTGTGTGCCAGGCCCAACAAGGCAGATTTTATTACCTTTTTCAATAGTGAAAAAGTCAGAGAAGTTAAGCATCTTGCTCAAGGGTGCCCAGGAATTGAGTTGGAATTACCATTCAGGTCTTCAGGATGCCAGCACCCCACACCTCTCCACTGCTTGGTACAACCTGCCCCAAGAAGAATAAGAACTCAACTCACTTAAGAGACTATTAGGAGCTGACTCGGCCCACAGAACAAGGCACCTGCCCTCTCCTAACCCTGGTAGAACCTCTCCATTTTCAGGAAGCCTCCTTTGAGCTGAGCACCATGACTGGATCAAGGTCTGCTCTCACCCACCCTTGCCATCATTGGAAAGATGACTGTCCCAGAATTTGTCCCACCTTGCAGTGGAACGTCAGTCACAGAGTTGGCTTTGGTGTCTTTTTGGATAGGTGGCTGGCCCAAAAGAGCCAGAGGGAATTCCAGTCCTCTCTTAGGGGTCAAGCTCTGTTGGTTGACCAAGTGACACATTGAGCCCCAGAGCTGCCCTGTGTCAACTGATCAGTTCCACTCTGTCCCATGCAGATGTCCACTCATGTGTATACCCCTTCTCAGAGTGACATTTCCCTCCCTGGAATGCATAACAAATGCCACTGTATCTTGAAAATCCAGGCAGAAGTCATGTCCTCTTAAGCTTCGTCTCCTCTGGGTTTGGGCACAGAGCCTGGGGTGGAAGATTGACAGTCGTTCCTGTGGATCCCAGTCAGCTGGCAGTGCATCCTGCAGAGGGTGTAGACCTCACAGTCACTCCCTGTGTTTCCCTTCCTCTTTTTCTCTTCCCTGGCAGGAGTTCCCCTTGGCGGTCCTCAGAGGCTGGAAGTGCTACTGCGCTTACCCTACTCCCCAGTTCAGCCTACGGGATGCCATGGACAGCTCCCTATGTGGCCAGGACCCTGAGGTCCAGAGGGTGGCAGATTACTGTGAGGTCTACCAGACACCTGTGCAAGGTGAGCTCTGTATCCACCACTGGTTTTGGCACTTGATCTGTGCCCTGATCCGAGTGTACAGATCAGGGTTAGGAAGGTATCTGAAAAAAGACTCTAACATCTTAGTGGATGGTGGAGATAATGGGAGAGATGAGGCCTGCACCCTCCCTGGAGACTGAATCTTGGACTCACTTTGAAGAATATCAGACCTTTTATCTGAGTCTTTCTGGGGATGACAGTGGTAAGAGGAACAAGGGAGAGCAGAAAGATAAAGGGACTAGAGGGGAAACAATAGCACGATGGTGGAGTTGGGAGGCATGGGGAGAAGGGGATCCTAGGGGCTACGGGGACCTGGGCATCCTCCTTGGTGTGAGTATCATGTCTGACCTTAGGAACTGATAGAGGAAGAGCAAGTGAAGAGGGATGATACCACCTTTAGCAAGTGCCCACCATGACCCAGCACATACTCAGAGGCTTTGGGGCTTTTCCCTGGTGGATTTTGTGTGTGTGTATGCATGTGCGTGTGCTCATTGCAGTAGCTGTGAGGATGAGATGTAGAGTTGCTTGCCCGAAATTACCCTGGTTTGTTGTTGGCTATTCCTGGGTATGTGGAATTGCCCACCATAGTGCAACCTCTAGATACCTCCCCTAACATAATCTTGAGTTATCTATGTTATGTTGAAATCAACAATGTGGCTGTGGCTATAGAGATAGAATTAGGATCAAGGGCCCATGGGGTGACAGATTCTCACCCACTCCTATGCTAGAGTGTGGGAGGCCTTGTCATGGGCTTGGTTTTGCCAGCCAGAGACCTGTGCTGACAATATACAGGTGGAAAATCTCCCCCCTCTTTGGGCCTCGGTTTCCCCATCTATTAAATGGGAGTATTGGATTGTCCCTGTTAGGGGAGTTCAGTGATAAACAGCTGTGAGTCACAGTGGAGGTGAATAACCCTGTGATACTTCTGGACTTTCAGACACTCGGTGCACAGACAGAAGGTTTCTGCCTAACAAATCCAAAGTGTTTGTGGCTCTGTCAAGCTTCCCAGGTGCTGGAAACACGTGGGCACGGCACCTTATTGAGCACGCCACTGGCTTCTATACAGGGAGCTACTACTTTGATGGGACCCTCTATAACAAAGGTAAGTCAAAGCTATAGGGGATTCACTTGAATGTGCATAAGAATCATCTATAGTTAGAGCAACTAGTATGCCACACTTTCCCCTCAGGGACCAAGGACTGGCCTGCCTACTGGGTCTCATCCACATCAAAGGTACCCACTGCATTCACAAACACTTCCAGTCTAGATCACTGAGGCACTTACAGGCACCACTGGTGTTGATTACAGCCAAGAAATTACATGGAGACTACACTACTGCACCTAGCCAGAACCAAAGCCAAACCAACACTCTAGGAGATGTCTATGGGGAAAAAAATCTTTCCCTATGAAGGCTACTTCATAAAATTGTTGTGCAGGTATCAACATAGGTACATAAGATAACATGAAAGAGCAAGGAAACGTGACACCTCCAAAGCAAAGCAGTAATTCTCCAGAAACGGACCACAAAGTAAAGGAAATCTATGAAATGTCTGAAAAGGAATTTAAAATAATAGTATTAAGGAAACTTAGCAAGATACAAGAGAATAAAGATAGACGATTCAATGAAATCAGGAAAACATTCATGATCCAACTGAGAAATTCAATAGAGATAGAAATCAAAAATAACCAGACAAATTGGGGAGCTGAAGATTTCAGCGAATGAAATAAAAAAAACTCCTGAAATCTTAAACTAGATCAAGCAGAAGAAGGAATTTATGAACTTGAAGATAGATCTCTTTAAATGGTGAGACAAAACATAATAACGATAAAAGAAATAAAAAGGATGATAAAAGCCTGTAGGACTTATGGGATATAAATATTTGCACTGTTGGCTTTGGAAAAGGTAAATAAACAGGAAGAGGCATGGAAAAACTATTGAATGAAATGATATCTGAGAATGATATCTAAGTCTTAGTTGAGATTTAGATATTCAGATCCAGGAAGCTCAGAAAGTTTCACACAGTTTTAACCCAAAAATTTCCTCTCTAAAACACAATATAGTAAAACTGTCAAAGTAAAAAGTCAAAGGCATAATTCTAAAAATAGCAAGAGAAAAGCATTAAATCATATTAGACTAACAGCAGGTTTCTCATCAGAAACTTTAAAGGCAGGAAGAGAATGGGATGTTTTATTCAAAGGGATGAAGTAAGAAAAACTGTCAGCAAGAATACTATACCCAGCACAGCTATCCTTCAGAAATGAAGGAGAAATAAAGTCTTTCCTAGAAAAGTAAAAACTGGGGGGATTAATCACTATCAGACAATCCTTACAAGAAAGGTTTACAGGAGTCCTACATTTGGAATCAAAAGGATAATAACTACCATCATGACAATACACATAAAGTTTACTAGTAGAGCAGATACATAAATGAAATAGAAAAATAATCAAACTTTGTCACTACAGAAAACTACCAAATCACAAATACAAACAATAAGATAAAAAGAAAGGGGGAAAGAATATAGAAAACAATTAACAAAGTAACACGGAAGTAAGACAGTAGATAACAATCTTGAATGCAAATGGGTTAAATTATCCAATTAAAAAATATAGCCTAAATACGGATCAAAAATGTTTTCACATAGTAAATGAGAAAATCTCATGAATGTTATGTTAATCAGGTTGATAAAAATATCTCAGATTGCATGTGAAGCCCGCACACTGTACCCCATGATTGAACTAATGTACACAGCTATGATTCAAT
>CAUYON010081830.1:0-18677 GCA_963573935.1 Arctocebus calabarensis
TCAAGGAAATGCCATGAAGGATATCTGTAACAGTATGATCAAAATATTTCTGAATGTATATGAATCGTGCCCTGTGATTGCACCAATGTACATAATTATGATTCAATAAAATTATTAAAAAAATAAAAAAATAAAAAAAAAAAAAGAATGTGAGGGAGACAAGGCTAACATCAAATCCAAAGGGGGAGGAGGAGAAGAATCAGAGTTAGAGAACTGGATCAAGGTAGGAGAAGGTTGGGAAGAGTGCCACGTGTTTTTCTCAGAGAAAAGCAACCATGGGGCATGTCTGTGCAAGATGAAGTTTCCTGTGATTTGCATGACTACTACCTTAGATTGTGCCTCTGCCATCTATAATTGACACGTGACCTGAGAGCTACCTGACCAAGCAGCTTTCCTGCTTCCACTTTTTCTTCTCTGCAGACTAGTGTCCTTCCATCATGATCTTTTTCGTAAAGTAGATCTGTCTTTCACCCCCACCAATGCCTTTTATTGAAATTAGAACAAGATATAAATTTATTATGATGGTCATCCAGTTTTTCTATTATATGGACACATTTCTCCTCTCAACTCAAACTATTTCACTCTTTCTCTGGTTGATTCTGCCAAGGTAACACTATATTGTCTTGTTTTTGCTTTTCCTTTCTTTCTAAAAATTTTCTTCTCTCAAACCTATAATGTTGTCTCTGCTCGATAGACTTTGTACTTGTTGTCCTGTTACCAGGAACACTCTTCCCTCTGACATTTACATTCTTGGCTTATGCTCAAGTTTAAGGCTCAATTTAAATATCTCCTATTTACTCAGAGAGGTCTTTTTAAACTTTCTTACCTATTAGGCAGAGCATCTGTTGGACAGCATATGTTTCTTAGTTTGGGAAGGCTGCATGGACAAGAAGTTTTTATATCTGAATTCAGAAAGTACTGATGGAATAACTTGGTAGCCATGACAGTTAGGCCACAACCTGCCAAAAGGTGAATACCATGAACTGCCCTTGCTAGCTTAGTATCTGTGAAATAAATTGTTATAGTGAATATGATAAGACATGTGGAAGGGCTTGGAAAAGGTAACAAGAAGCCAGTTGCTCTTAGGCAAAGAACTACAGAGTGACACAGGTGTGAGGAATTTATATTTACTCAACACAAAATCAAGCAGAGAAAGAAAAAAGTTTCTTTGAGAAAACTTGGGTGTGAATTTTTTCAGTTAAGGAAATCATATAATGAAAATATTCATTTTGCAGGCCATTTATCATAGATTGTAGAATAGGAACCATGTTAACCAATCATGTGTCTGATCACCTGCCTTCAGAAGGGAAAGCATCATTTAGTAGTTATTAGAGAACTACAGGAGTTAGACCACCTGTGTTTGATTCTTGGCTCTGTTCCTGTCTAGCTGTGAAGTCTTGGGTGAATCACTTAGCTCCTTCTGTCTCAGTTTCCTTACCTGGAAAAATTCAGAAAATATAATGTTTAACCTTAGGAGTATTATTTTAAATAATACATGGAAAACATATTGAGCAGTTCCTGTTCAATAAATATGAGCTATTACTATCTTCATGTTGCAGACAAAGTAACTTTAAGGAACTCTTTCAAAGTTGTACAGTTAACACACTGTGGGGCAAGATCTAGAATCCAGGGCTTCCCCTGCCTGACACATTGTGGGTACGCTAAGCATTTTTAAAAGACTGATATAATTAAACATATATAACACCTAAAATAGACACTAGCAGCAAAACAGTGTGTTCATTACAACATTTTTTTATTATTATTTTTATTATATATATATATTTTTATTGAATCATAGCTGTGTACATTAGTTCGATCACGGAGTACAGTGTGTGGGCTTCATATTCAATCTGAGATATTTTCATCCATCAGTTCGACATAACATTCATGAGATTTTCTCATTTACTGTGTGAAAACATTTGTGTTCTGCATTTAGTAATTTTCTCCTGACCCTTCAAAGATGCACCTCAAGTGTGATCTCACCCTTTATCCTCTCTCCCCCCCATCCTCTCCCTCCGTTTCCTTCCCTCTCCCTTTTCCCCATCTTCTTGTGCAATAATTGGGTTGTAGCCTTCACATGAAAGGTATAAATTTGCTTCATATTAGGGCTGTATACATTGGATACTTTTTCTTCCATTCTTGAGATACTTTGCTAAGGAGAATGTGTTCTAGCTCCATCCATGTAAATATGAAGGAGGCAAAGTCACCATCTTGCAGCCCAATTCATAATTGCTAAGTCATGGAAGAAGCCCAAGTGCCCATATATATATATAAACAATGGGTGAATGTTAGAAGGAGTTGAGAATATGAATGATTTTGCCTTTCTTGTCCTTTTCATGTTATTGGCATTCATCAGACCTGACATTTTAAATCAGAAAACATATGTTATTAAAAAGGTAAAACAAGGGCGGCACCTGTGGCTCATCGAGTAGGGTGCCGGCCGCATATACCAAAGGTGGTGGGTTCAAACCCAGCCTCGGCAGAACTGCAAAACAGAAAAATAGCCAGGCGTTGTGGTGGGTGCCTGTAGTCCCAGCTACTCGGGAGGCTGAGGCAAGAGAACCAATCGCCTAAGCCCAGGAGTAGGAGGTTGCTGTGAGCTGTGTGGCACCACGGCACTCTACCGAGGGCAATAAAGTGAAACTCTGTCTCTGTAAAAAAAATAAAAATAAATTAAAAAAAAATTTATAAAAAATTTATAAAAAAAAAAAAGGTAAAACAATAATAACACTCACTGTAAAAATGAAACTCCTGTATCTCTTGAATATGTAATTAGGGCAAATCCTTATTTTATTCACACTGTGCTGTATTTGAATATTTTGCAGCTGGAAATTTCATTGCCACAATAACAATATTAAGAGGTTGGGACTCTTATGAGGTGATTAGTCTAAATGACTCCACCCTTGTGGGTGGGCTTGTGGCCAGAATAACAGGGTGAGTGTGTCTCCCTCTTCTCTCTGTCTGTCTCTGTTTCTCTCTCTTGCCATCCACCCTGTGAAGTTGTAGCAAGAACCTATCCTTAGTTGTTGGTACCATGATCTTAGACTTCCCAGCCTTCAGAACAGTAAGCCAATACATTTCTCTTCATTATAAACCACCCAGTCTCAGGCATTCTATTGTAGCAGCACAAATCAGACAAAGACACACTGCTTTACACTTTCCAGACAATTCTAATTTAGACTTTTGCTGATCTCCCATAGAACCTTGTACAGACTCCAATGCCCTATGTTGCTGTACCCAAATATTTTGTGGAGCTGTCTGTTTCCTCACATATCTATAAGTATCTTTATCCTGGCTACCTCATGTAGTAGTATACTACAAATATTTGATGAATGACATATCCATTAAGTTCCTGACTTTACAAACAGTATTCCTAAGGACCATTCCAATTCCACAATTATCAAAATTATTTATAATATCTTTATTCTCTATGCTGGTAAATTATTACACATTTCTGTATTCTATTTCTAACCAAGACTTATTATGTTTCCAATTGTTTTCCCTTTTATATTAAAACATTTGGAAATTACATGTATGCAATTGAGTTTCTATTTTTTATCCAAGTAACATTCTATATCAAAAAGATTTTATTAACAATCCTCTGAAAATTGCCTTCAGGAAATTAGACCATACTGGCCCTTAGTTTGATTTCATATTGTTCATGGGTTTCATGGACAGTTTTATAACTTATAAAAATAGTTTATAATCTAAGTTTCAGGGCTTCTCTCAGAAAGTTTTGAGTCCATTTCCTTAGCAGAGTTATAAATGCGAGTTTAAAAGGCAATGAAAAGTGTGTGAAGTACCGGACAGCTTCTTGGTGCTGCCATGTATAATGCACCTGCAGGGTTTTGACAACATCTGTGGGCTTCTCTTGGTTGTTGCAGAGGCTAAAGTAGCCTGGTATCTTTCATCAGCAGGCTCCAGGTAGACTGATACCTGCAGACTGCTTCAAGACTGGTATGTGAAGGCTTTCACATGGTCAGATTGAGAGAGTGAGAATTAGTAGTATTGGACAATGCATCTCACAGAGAAAGTATCGATGAGTAATTCAATAACCGGAGGAGCCACTCAGCTTCTGACTTCTAGACATTATCAGGAATCTGACTTGTAGCAGGCAACATTGGAGTGGAAAGCTGAAAGCTCCAGTGGTTCCCTACCCTCCACATTCTTCTTTTATTTTCTCATATATCCCACTAGCTAATCATCAGTTAAAACTAAGAGCCTAGAGAGTATATAAGGTATCATACAATTTTAATCATGAAAAGGGTACCTGGGCTTTCCCACTTCAGTTATAAAAATAATAGTAATAATGAAAAACAGTAATAACAAAAACTGACATTTACTGAGGATTCACTCTTGTCCCAGACACCAGTGTAAGTGTTTGGCATATATTATTTCCCTTTCAAAATGCTTTCTTCACATAGTTTGTTGTTAGAATTGAGAGAAATGACCCAGGCAAAGTGCTTAGCTCAGAGTATTGCCAATAATGCTGGAGTTTCCTAAAAGTTAGCTATTTTGTTATTGTTGCTATACAAACAACAATAACAACAAACATAAACGCCTCCTGCTACTCTAAATAAACCCCAGGAGGCTTTTTAAACTTTTGACCCATGGAGGAAGTCCCAATGCTTTGTAACTTCCCGAATTACCCACAAACTACCTCAGTGCCTAGCCCAGATTAAATAGTCAACAAATACTTATAAAAATCATGAATGTCCTAAATTGCATGGATGTGTTTGTAAGTAGATTTCATAGACAAGAGAGTTGGTGGTGGTGTTCAGATTCTCAAAATATTTCATGGTCTAAGAAAATAACAAGTCACTACTTTAAGAGAAATTTTGTCAATGTGTGAGCAGTGAAGTCCAATGAGGATGACGAGGAAGCTGGGAGGAAATATCTGAGTTGGGTTGTCTTCCCACCAGAAGGGGTTTTGGAAAACTTGTGACGCCTCCAGGCTGGCATTCTGGGACTATTCCCTCTCCCCACCTGGAAATTCCTATTTGCCCTCTGAGGCCATTTACATAAGACTTTGTGGGATTACTGGCCGAACATCTAGACTTGAATGGAGTGATTCAGTGCCAGATAATTTCATTCTGGTTTTGTAGGAATCATAGAATGTTAGTGCTGGAAAGAACCTCATACACCATCTATTTTAGGGTTTTCAAATTAGTAGCAGATGTGTTGCCATTGTCTTTGCTGCCCCCCTGGAAGACATCTCTAACCAGAGTCAGCACTCTACTTCTGTATCATCTGAATCTTTCCTAACATAATGTCATATGCAACTGCAGCCAATACCAATTGATTGAAATAAGAATGCATAAAACATAGGTTCCCATCACTTATTACATGGCCAGTGTCCCCCTAGGGGAAGATCAAGGAGATGACATTGGAGATGTTTCTGGGTTATTAGCCATGACCACTGTGAAGGGAGTGATAAGAGGCATTTGAGATAAGAAAGGTTGTGACTTCACACACACTACAAAGATTTAAGCCAAATACCATTTTCTTCATCTTTGCTGTTACTTGTTTTTCATATTTTTGGGATAAAGAAACTCTTTTAAATGACTTTCTTCCCACACCCAGTTCTAGAAGTGAGCTAAAGAAATTATAAATGATTTTAAGTATTTTGCACTTTTTTATTTCAAATCATAAGATAGTTAAGCAAAGTTTCAGGCCTCAGACCCCTTTCCTCTCATCTCTCAGTATCCTCAAGAAAGAGCAGTTTGGGGAAAATCCTCTAAGGAGTTGAGAGACTTGGGCTGTTACATCTGTCTGGGGATGTTGCTTTGCTGTGCTGGGCGTTGCTTTCTTCTACTGTTATGGAAAAACATTGCACACATCAGAGGAATAAAAGCCTTGCATCCTCACGTATGGAAGAGAAATAATAGCTGGATTTTTATAGAACCAAATATGAAGATGTATTTATTTTCTTGTGTCTGTGTCTGTGAACACACAGACACATACACTTATTTAAGAGGGAGGTTTAGCTAGGGAAAAACATGTAATAAAGTCATCTCCAACTTTTTAAGCCATTAATTAAATAATGTAGACCTGACTTCACAATTAGTAAGCATCACTGTAGTTCTCAGAACTTAGCATAGAATGCTTTCTCCGCATAATGAAGACAGATATGAGCTTTGCCATAAACTTGTCCAGTTGAGTCTAAAACTGGAGAAACCTGGAATTTTTAAGCATACCAAGAGAGATCAAATTTAAAGTACTGACACAGGTTAGATTATTTTTTTTTCTTGTGATGATGGTATGGATGGCCAGGGAGAGGAGACTTGCCAAATATGTAGCTATTCTCCTGCCTTCTTTACCATATATTCTAAGTAAACTGGCTCGAATCCCATCCTTCTCTCTGCTTTGGCACCAGCCCCCTTTTGAAATATGAAACTTACAGAGGTAAATTAGAAAATAAGCCAGTATTATATGAAAACATATTTATTGGCTGAATAATAAAACTTAGCTAAGGAGTTAGTAGAAGTAGGACTCTCCCTACTTGAAGTACAAGTTACCAATAAGCAAACAGAAGCAAAACCCCCAAATGAGAAAGAATACATGGGTAACCCACATTACAGGCATGCGGGGGTGTGTTGAAACCGTCTGCCCACTTCTCTGTAATTTCCTGGCGCGCCCATGACCAAGCATAGACAGACAAGGAGCAGGTCGGAACATCCACGAGCGCGTGCGACCCCTGCAAAGCTTGGACTTTGTAGATGTGGCCACTTTAACTCACCCCCACAGAGGCACTTAGGAAATCACCCCACAAAGGACGATTTGCATATAGTTTCTTGACAAGACTGTTACAAAACAAAAAAACAAAAACAACTCTCCAATCATGGTTAATAAATAAGAGAGGAAAGGAAAAGATCTAACAAGCAACTGCCAGGGCAGGCACGGAGCAGCACCCCGGACCTCATTTGAAAAACAGGCATCTCTGACAGCTTTTCAGAGAGGAGGCTGAAGGCTGAGAGGAGCTGCGCGTTATCCTCTCTCGGGATTTCCACACCATCTCCAGGATGCAGACGTTTAAACAGCCCCTACCACATCAACTGTCCTTCTGAATGTGGCTGGAGGGGGTATCTCTGCACAGTTACAAGCTCCCTAGGAACGGCCTGGCTGTCAAATTGCTCTTTCCACGTGACACATCCGTAACAATCACATAAATAATGTACAAACACAAAATCAAAAAACTAAATTACTCAACTCTGAACTTTTCGTTTTCTTTTTAAAAATGACCTCAGATGCATTCTCAAAGTGCAAATCTGGATACAAAAAAATAATGGGGATCAGGGAGATGGAGCCCATCCTTGATCCCCTCCCGCTCGCCCTCCCTCCTATACTTTGAGATAGTCGGTTTTCAGCCGACCCAGCCGAGTGCCGTGGCTCCGGATGGTGAGCGCCAGGAGCTCGTATTTGTCCCTGAGCCCCACAGAGATGTCCAGCGTCTCCTTGAGCAGCGACTTGGTGTGGACCAGCATGCCCAGGAAGTCCTCGTTCAGCCTGCTCTCCTGCCGGCTGTCCTGCTCCTGGCCCTGCCGGAACTTGCTCTCCAGCTCGGCCAGCGACTTGTCCGAGTTGGAGTAGGCGTCCCCGATCTGGTGAGACTCCCGCCGCAGGTACTTGCCGTAGCTCTCCTCCCCGTCCAGGTCGTAGGAGATGCTCTTGCTGATGCCCTCCAGCACGCGCCCCGCGTCCTCCACCTGGCGGCCCAGCACGGTGAACTCCTCGCGCAGGGTGAGGCTTACCAGGCCGCCGGCCTGTCTTCCCTCCCCCTGCGAGCAGCGCCGGTGGTCACTCACCCTGAAGAGCAGCTGGCACTTCTCGGGGTCATCGTTCTCCTCATAGTCCCCATCGGGCACGAAGTAGTGGTGCAGGGTCCCGTTGGACATCTCCGGGTAGAGCGGGCCATCGAAGTAGCCCTGACACAGGTGGCAGAAGAACAGACTCGTGCAGAGGAATTTCAGCAACACCATTCTGGACGTTCAGAAGGTCGGGGACCCCAGGAGAAGACTTTCTGCCCGGAAAGGGGGTGCTCTACTTGGGAGTCAGCGCCTCCCGGAGACGCCGTCCGCCTCTGCCCCGGCCGGCTCGCTGCACCGTGGTCCCCGGTCCCCTGCAGGCTGCATGTGGCTGCGCACGCCAGCGTCGGGGGACGCACCTAGCTGCGCGCCGCTCGGTGGCCGCAACTCCGCGGGCTCTGTCCCGGCTGCCGGACAGCGGGCGGAGCGGGGAACCCCTCCTCTGGGGCTCTGGCAAGAGCTGCGGCGATTACCCGCTCTCGGGGTTCCCCCTTGCTCCAGGGAGATGGAGCGTGTAGTTGGAGAGAAAGGTTCTTGCCCTCTGATACTATTTCAATTCCTGGGCTGGGTGGGAATGTGGAGCTTTTCCTTTGGCTACAGATATCCTGAGAATCTCTCTGCTCTCAAATTACAGCTGATTTCGTCACTTGGAATCCAGGGAACAAGTTTGGAAAGAAACCTCTCACCAGGTCTCTGTTGTTAAAGGTACAGGGTCTCTTTTTAAAGCCTGGAAGGAGGGACCCTTCAAAATAAAATTTAACTTGAAGGGGAAAAAGAGAAGAGAATGCATAGAGTTTCCACAGCAGAAAGCCGGGTTTGCTATTGACCTACTGGGGAGAAGGGGTAATTATTCTGGAGAAATGCAATTTCACATGTCTAAATAAATATCAGTCTGGTTGAATTTGTTGGGTCTGTCAATTTTTATCTTTAGAAAGTATGTGACTTTGAAGAGAAAATTGAAGTGTCAGAGATGGCAGTTTTGTTTGGAAATTAATAATTATTTAAAAATTATAAAAACAATACTTTGAAGGTAATAGGAATGTAGAAAATTGATCAGTACTTCATTGTTGGTGTGTATGAGAAATGAAGCTGAAAAATGGAATTTTGCCAATTTTATAAGGAAAAGGACAACTGAGATCATTGTTTAATTTAATGAAATGATGCTAAGCTTCTGCACTGAATCTTTAACCTAATACTTTCCCAGCTATTACTTCTTTTGAGATACTCGAAAAGTTCTTAAGAATATAGGGTGGTACTATTATCCCCATTTTTCCATATGGAGAAATGAGAGGGCAAAATGTTAGGGCAAATTGTTTCTATTCACACAGATTGTAGTTAAGTCAGAACTCATTATGTCACTGGGTGACTTCAGCTTGGAAAAACCCAACCAAACAAACCAACCTTTTGTTCCCACCAGGTTATTCTAGTTTCTGAGTGACCATTGGCAAAATAGCCTGCCTCAAATCCATTCATTTGTTTAATAAATATGTCTTGAGCATTTGTTATGTATCAGGGTTTGAGAATATAGCAGTGGATACAAATAAACACAGATCCTTGCTTTCCTGAAGCTGACATTCTGGGAAACAGAGAACTAAATTAATATAAATATATAAATAAGATACACTGTATGTTGCACAGCAATAGGGTTGTGGAGGTAAGAAAACAGGGAAGGGGTAAAAAAGCCGAAGTAGGCAGCACTCCTATATTCTTGGGTATTTTCTCTTTCTACCTTGAAATGTAACGGAAACACTCCATTGATTTGCCAGTGCTCCCAGCCTGTCTTCCTTTCCCGATCATAAGAGACTAGTTTCATTCAGAGCTACAGTTCACTCAGTTCTGGGACTGTCACACTTGTCATCACTTTCACTGACATCAGCACCCCAAACGCCTGGATAGACAATGAGAAGTCCAGTAACATAACTGGATCTTTGGTACCATAGGTGAAGATGTTTTTTGAGGCATATTGACTGCATGTTTTAAATCTTGTCCAGATACTTGACATCGTGAAAACATAGACCAAAGGAGTTTTCATAGTGTTTGTGCCAATGAGAAGACCAAGGCCTATTTTCAGTCTACCCCAGCGGAAAACTGCAGCCTCCTCCAGTTGAGAGACTGGCCTTTTTTGACCTAGTAGCTGTGTTGCTTTATTCCTTTTCCCCTGGGACATTCAGGGAATGACAACGGAGGGATTCAAATTGGCTGCTTGGCCAAAGAAGAGAAATGGGATTTACTGATTCTTTCCACCTCTCCCATAATCTCTCCCTGACTTACTAATCAATATAATTAAGTGAATCTATATGAAGCACCTCCTTGCTCCCCCTATTTGCAGGTGTAGCATTAAATTTGCTACAGTTACAAAGATGTGCACAATTTTTTTTAATTATTGTTGGGGATTCCTTGAGGGTAAAGAACCAGGTTACATTGATTGCATTTGTTAGGTAAAGACCCTCTTATGAAGCACAAAAATGTTTTAGCCCACAAAGACTTTGCTGTATGTTGGAGGATTGGGCACATAGATATATAAAGTCAAAGGGTAAAGACTTTGTGTTCATCCTGCAATTACCTCATCTAAAGGTACAGACTCCATGTCATGTATTAGAAAGGAATAATTTTTGTGCAAGTGACTGAAAGTTCACTTCAGTCTGACTAAAGGCAAAGGAAAATTCATTGACTCACAGAAAGTCTAAGATTGGAGTTTCAAATGTGTTCTGATCCAGAACCTAGTTTTTCTCTCACTATTTCTTGGTTCTAGTTCCTCGACTTATATTCATTCTTGGGCAGTCTTTTTCATCCATGATTCCAAGGCGATTATCAGCATCTTTGGGTGGGGCATGCAAGGAGTTATGCTTCCTGGTTCATATCTAGCAAGAATGACAGATTGGATTTCCTTGTAGCTCAAATTCAGGTCTCTCAAGTCAGCCTCAGTGGCCACAGTTGGCCTGATCTGGATCATGGATGTATCCTTAAACCAGGCTTCCTGCAGTCAGAGGTTTGGGATAAGCCACTTGGCTTAGGATAGTAAGAACCCAGTTCTGCAGCTGAAGACAAAGTAGCATGCAAACTATATAGCTGGGTGATTTATGGTCCTGCTTAGGAAGTGAACAGTATCAAAATAGATTTTGGGGAAGTATTAATATAAAAATCTCCACACCCCATGCCTCTACCTTCATTAATCGCATATGAAAAGCATGGCTACCCTTTGAAATAGTGTGTTTGCTAATATGTTTAGCAGCTGGATGTAGGGGGGAGAATGCCCTCATTTGTCACATTGCTGATTTCCATGGAATACAATAGCCAATGTCACTGAATACTAAATTGGGAAAATCTGCACAGTCCTGCACCATTATATTGCATTTCCACCATACATATAGATACGTTATAATAGATGCACATAACCCTAAGAAAATGGGACTTAATGAAACTCTAGTAAAATAATTAAGGCGTTGCATTGTGTGTATATATTGCCTTTAACATAGTTTATTTAATTAAAGACTTAGTTTATTTTTTAATACTGGTTATGTCTAACAACTGACTCACAAAATTCCTTACAACCTAACAAACTGTTCTCATGAGACAGTGCAAATTGGCTCTAGCACAGGATGGGCCTTTGATCACACACTAAACTTTGCTCACTTTTGAAAGGTTTTTATTTTTAAGTTCTTCATATGTTCCCACTTCTATCCTGAGTGGTCTGCTAGGGTGAGAGCTGAGGTGGACTTCTGAGGGTGAACCTAGAATAAATGAAACCAGAAGAAATGTCCATACACAGACATAGCAGACAGAGGACTTTGAAGAGTAAAATCAAGAGGCACTATCTTCTGATAGGTATAGCAGTTGATTCTAAAGATGAAAACTAGAGATAAAAGTAAAGAACAGGAACTGGGTGAACTGAGGAGTGAAGGAGGCCCTTAGGAATCATGTGAGTGTCTGAGTACTTTTGCCCCATCCCAGAGGCTTATATGTGTGTAATCTCTGTAACACAGTGCCAGGAAGGTTGGCTAACTTAAGACTTGACTATCTTTTATCACTTCAAGTGCACTTTTTTTTTTTTATTAAATCATAACTGTGTACATTAATGCAATCATGGGGTACAATGTGCTGGTTTCATATACAATCTGAAATATTTTCATCAAATTGGTTAACATAGCCTTCATGACATTTTCCTAGTTATTGTGTTAAGACATTTATACTCTGCATTTACTAAGTTTCACCTGTACCCTTCTAAGATGCACAGTAGGTGTGATCCCGCCAATTACCCTCCCTCCACCCATCCTCCCAACTCTTCTCCCCTCCTACCTTTCCCCATATTCTTGTGCTATAATTGGGTATATTTTAGCCTTCATATGAAAGCTATAAATCAGTTTCATAGTAGGGCTGAGTACTTTGGATATTTTTTCTTCCATTCTTGAGATACTTTGCTAAGAAGAAGATGTTCCAGCTCCATCCATGTAAACATGAAAGAGGTAAAGTCTCCATCTTTCTTTAAGGCTGCATAATATTCCATGGTGTACATATAACACAATTTATTAATCCATTCATGGGCCGATGGGCACTTGGGTTTCTTACCAGAATGTTTATTTTTTATTTTTTTGAGAGAGTCTCAGTCTGTTGTCCCAGGCTAGAGTGCTATGGCATCAGTCTAGCTCACAGCAACCTTAAAACTCCTAGGCCCAAGTGATCCTCTTGCCTCAGTCTCCTGAGTAGCTAGGAACAGGCACCTGCCACAAGGCCTGGATAATTTTTCTGTTTTTTGTAGAAAAAGTGTCTGGCTCTTGCTCAGGCTGGTTTTGAACTCTTGAACTTAAGTGATCCTCCTAATTTGGCCTCCCAGAGTGCTAGAATTACAGGCATTGTAGTGCAAGTCCCTGGCCTTGTAGTGCACTTTAAAATTTTGTTTCTTTAGGCCAGTTACCACTTTAAAGAGAGAAGCAGGAATTGAGACTGCCAGCATGAGCCTAAGGATCTGTAAGTGTCATTATCAAAGGGGTTTGTGATTCCTTGTTTCTGGTTATGGTAATATTAGCACTTTCATAGGAAAGGCGCTTGTATGTAGTAAATATAAAGAGGTTTGAGGAAATGGGTCCTGCCTTGCAACCTAGAAACCCCCAAATGACTCTGGGAGATAGAAGCTTTCACTCTCAACATCACCCCATATTGTCAGGCTGAGTACCTGGAGCCATGTCGAAGAAGAAAAAAACAGTAAGAGAATCATTCTGGATCAGCATAGGGGTTCTGAGGAAGGAGGTGAGAGAAAAGGAAGAAGAGAGGGGAAGACAAGAAGCTCACAGTATTTAGTATTTGGGAGATTTTAATTTTTATCAACTAAGAGGTAATCAGTAGCATTTATTGAGTAGCTTTGTTGCAGAGGATGCAAAGGAGAGAGGAAGAGAAATGGATAAGAGAAAGACAGAAGAGAGAGAAGTAAGGAAGGAAAAAGGATAGTGAGAAAGAAAGAATGAAAGGAAAGAGGATTGAAGGGGACATAAATTTTGATTTTCTAGTCTACGCTAATTTATTTGTTATATTAAATAAATGAAGTGGTCATTGTTATTTATTATAAGAACATCAGTGAGGGGTAGGGGACAGCTGATTACCAAGATTGATCACAAACAAAAAACCCAAACTTTCTCTCAAATATAGGAATAGCAATAAAACACACCTATGAAAATGGTGAGAATGCTCACAAGGAAATACACATAATATAGGAAGAGTCGATAAATTAATGAAATCTTTATTAGTCACAGTATGCTATGTTATTCTGTAGTAACAAACATCACAAAGCGCTAACCCCGAAGTCAAGTTCACTGCAGGTCAAGGTTACTCAGCAGCTTGCCTCTCTATGGCAACTCCCTAGCACCATCTGTAACATGAGACATTCTTGGTTGATGCAGCAAGGAAAAAAGACTGTCCCCTGTGCTGCACTTAAGTGCATTGGATTGGAAATGCACATAGACTTTTGCACACAGGCACTGGCTGGTGACATGGCCCGCTTTGGAGCAAAGGGAAGGGGAATCTCATCCTTTCATGTGCTGGGAAGAGGAAAACCAGATGTGGATGAGCATCCAACATCATTATCACACTTTCCAACAGGAAAAATCCCTGCTAGAAATGCCAAATGGGAAATGAATATGTAAGTTGTGAAACATAGTCTATAATAACACAAATATTTCAACTCGTCAGTCAGGGTGGAAAACACAAGCAAAGAAAAGGACTATAAATAAACACGTACTTTACAGTCTTTCCCAGATTCGTTGAGTCTGATCCTTTCCGCCTGCTTTACCCCTGAGCACAGAGCACACCAAATCATAGAAGAGGAGAGCTGGGAAGAGTCAGAGAAGCAGAAATAAGGATTAGTCAGGAAAGGAAGGTGGAGGAGAGGAGTGGGGGTCCAGGAAGCAGAAGGGCAAAAACACCCTCTGTGGTGGGAACCCTGGATTAGCTTGGTTGAAAGGGATTCTGGGGACACAGACACTAAATAGGGATACATGAGGGGAGGCAGAGGGGACAGTTAACTCCTCAGTGAGTAGGTGTGACATTGACAAGAGAGCAGGAGAGTGCTACAAAGGGGCTGGCCTTGAGCCGGAGGACCAATAGTGCCTGTCTGTATAGCACCATGCCATGAAGTTCAACCTAGGATAAGGACTCAGAGTCATTTGAGAGAAATTTTATCCCCCTACCCCTTTAGGCTTTTTCAAAGGTTTCTCTCTGCAGTTAGACTAAAATTTAATCTCCTGGCCTGGCAGACAAGACAATTCAATTGTCTGGTCCCAGCCTCGACATTTCTATCTCCTGGGACTCCCAACTCTGTGCGCAAGCCAGGCTTCTTTTACTCACATCTCATCTCAAGGTCTTCACTCATGCTGCCATTCTGACTGGAAATCTCTTTAACTCCTTTCCTAGCTAAAGCCTGCTCATCTCTCCTGTCTTATCTGTAGCACTGCTTCCTCTGAAAGCCCCTCCTGGACTTCTGATTATTAATTATTTCTCTCCATCATTCCTTTTCATACCTTGTGTTCCTTTTCTTTCTGAACTTTGCATTATTATACTCATACATTAACTTGTGGATTTATTTGTTCTATGTTTTTCTCTCTAGCTCAGTTTAAACTGAGTGAAGACAGGCTCTGTGTTCCCTTCTGTCTTCCTGGCGCTGCCACAGGGACTGGATCATAGGAGGAGCTCAGTGAACGTCAACTGGCATCCAAGGTTGGGGTGATCACTTCCTATCTAATATTTCAAGAAGGTATTTCTATGGCCAGTATTTCGATGGCACTTTTTCATTGTTCTTTTATAATATGCATTGCAATATTTTGGACTATTTGCTAAATTGTTCATTTCCTCCACTGCACTGTGAATTCCTCAAAGATAAGGCCATATTTTATTTACCTTTGTTTCCCTGTTTCTAGCACAGAGCCAAGCATATAACAAGATCCAAATAAGTATCAGTTTTTGTGATAGTTTAACTGTAGCATTTAAGGACTTCTGTGATTTAATAATGGTCAGATAATCTATTTGAGTCCATGTTTTGTCTGGCCAATGGTCAGCCAGTAATGGTGTCACATTGGATCTGAGTAATCCTGGCAGGAAAGAAAGGAAAGAGCCCTAAGAATTCCAATACTCAGAAAATCCAGAAGGGAGTATATTTCAGAAGGGATATTTTTGACCCATCCTAAGTAAAATATGCAGCAGTCTGGACATAGGGTTCGTAGAGCAATGTGGTCTATGTCAGACCACCCTACAGGGTGATTTGCTATTTGTCTGGCAAAGATTTTCACATTGCTTTGCTGTTGGAAGCACATATCCTAAGTTATGATCCAACCAGGTTTAGAGAAGAATCTAGCCTTTTTAAATTTCCCCTCTGCCAGCAGTGCTTTATTTTTCCTTGTCTGATTCTGTCTGAGATGCTATAAGCAGAATACCAAAGACTGGGTGGCTTATAAACAGAAAAAAAATGTATTTCTCCTAGTTCTGGAGGTTTGCAAGTCCAAGAGCAAAACACCAGTAGATTTGGTGCCTGGTGAGAGCCAGCTTCCCAGCTCATAGATGGTGATCATCTCTCTGTATACTCACATGATGGATTGAAACCCTTCCTCCCTTTTTTTGAGGGTATCAATCCCATTCATAAAGGCTCCACGTATGTGACCTAATCACCTCCCCTACATCCCATCTTCTAATGGTACCATGTTGGCAATTAAGTTTCAACAAATAAATGGGGCAGGAAATAGAAATATTATTACTCCTATTACATTTTTGATTTTAATTCTCAGGTTCAAAAGAATTGGGGAAATAGGAGGAGTATTCATATGAGAGAGAATATCAATCTCAATTCTGCAAGCACTTTTTTTAGCAATCACAAAAGGAGACAAGGAGGAGTAGATTCAGCTCTGTAGTCTGTTGGGAGGAACCACACGCAATCTTCAAATGGATACCATGGTTGGGAGTACAGTCATGCCCGGTACAAAGATGTTTGACCAATGACTGACTGCATACAGTTGCGGTTCCCAACATTTTTGGCACTAGGGATTGTTCTCATAGAAGACAGTTTTTCCATGAATGAGCATAGAAAGGGTTGAGAGTGGGAGTGTGGAGCTCAGGCAGTGATGTGAAGGTTGGGGAGCAGCTGTAAATATGCTAGTTTACCTGTATCTCACTTGCTGTGCAACCTGGTTCCTAAGTTTCATGGAAGACAACTTTTCCACAGATGGTAGGGAGTGTGGGTAGAGCTCTGTGGCCTGATTCCTAAAAGGTCACTGGTCCATGACCAGGGGTTTGGAGAGCTATGTTTAGATACACAGATACTTTACCCTTGTGTTACGATTGCTGACAGTACTCAGTACAGCAACATGCTGTATAGGTTTGTAGCCTGGGAGCAATATGCTGTATTATATAGCCTAGCTCCATGGTAGGCTACACCATCTAGGTTTATGTAAGTACACACTATCACGTACACACAACAAAATTGTCTAATGATGCATTTCTCAGAACTTAGTTCCACTGTTAGGCAATGAATGACTGTATACAATGAGGGTTATTAACAAGGCATTTACCAGAACTATAACAATTTGGAAAAGGGAAAGCTCACATTTAATTGGGAAGAGGAAAAGAGTCAGGGCTATTTGTCAAGACTCACAGAGTGGGTCTGACTCTTATAAGGAACAATGGGGCTGAGTCAGAGCACTCAGCTGTTTTTGGTCTTAAGACAACTTATTAAGGAGGCCATAACATGGCTCAATTGATGACCCTCATAAATCATTTGGGGGCAGGGCTGGGGAGATGCGGCAGGGTTAGTAATGGCATCTTTATTTTCTTGGTCAGAGAGCAGAAACATCTTCTACTCCGGTGTTTCTTGGATTTTGGCTGCCTCTTTCCCCCCAGATCATGAAGATTTTTAAATTATCTTACAACGAACAAGTCCTTGATTATGTTTTTAATCTAAATCCAGATACAATTTTTAATCCTAAAGCAATGCAGTTGGAAGAGGATAATAGGGACTATTTTGGAGATGAGTCAAATGGGCTTGTCATCATTGTCTTTGGGAGCAGAAGTCTGAATCTGCTTCAGAAGGCTTATTTCCAGATCCCAGTTCTAGGGTGGACCCAATTTACTCCACCTCTTACTTCACAGCTTTGTTTATACTGCCTAATAGACACCCACCCCCGTGCTCCACTTCTCACTTTCATTACCTGCTCCTTATTTGACCCTATTACTGGCAATCCCAATGACCTCAAATGTCAAACAGATGGAGGCAGAAGGGTAAGCTCAACCAGATGTTTGCTGGGTGACAATTCACTTAAAATGCTCCTTAGATAATGAATTTAGGGAATATTTTTATTTGCAACTGGGATGCTCTTCCAAGTCTAACCAAGCTCAGAGTAGGTACTCAGCAAATATTCCTTGATACAAATATTAAGGGAATGATTAAAAAGTAAAGTGAGCTTACTTATTTACTTTTGAGCCTATGTTTTGAACCATGGACTTGAAAGAGCTCAAGGTATAGACTGGAGACATTATTCGTCTTAGTCTGTTTTATATTGCTATAACAGAATACCTGAGACTGGGTAATTTATTAAAAAAATGTTTATTTGTCCTATAATTCTGGAAGATGGAAAGTCAAAGATTGGACAGCCCATCTCAGGAGGGTCTTATGCTGCTTCAGCTCATGGTAGAAAGCAGAAGGAGAAGCAGCATCTATAAACAAAGAGACACACAGGAGAGGTTGGGCTTGCTCATAATTGCTCTTTGAGGAACTAATCTATTCCCACCAGAGTGAGAACTCATTCACTCCTATAAGAGGCATTAGTCTGTTCTCGGGGTAGTTTCCTCATGACCTGAACACCTCCCAGAGTGCTCTCCCATTGGGAATCAAATTTCAACATGAGTTATGGTGAGCACAAACCACATACAAACCATAGCACAATTCTCTAGCATGTTGAAGACTTTCTAAAATGGCTTGCACTTGGTACAGTTAAGAATTACTTAGAAAGGGGAAACATACACATTTACTGATGAACTGCACATTTTTTGTTTATGACATAGAACTTGATTTGTTGGCAGTGAGTCTGGGTCACAGTCTGTGCTACTTTTAGATGCTTTTGAAGCTATGTAAAGAATGAATAGCAAACAAAACAGAGAACTGTCAAGGAAAAATGCAATGAACTTGATTATTAAAAATATATGCAAAAGGGGAGGAGCCAAGATGGTGGCCGAATAACAGCTTCCTTGCAACTGGGCTCAGTGAGACTGGGGAGAGAAGACTTCAGGCATCTCTGGCTGGCGAGATCTGCCCAGAAACATCCCTTTGGGGACACAGGGAGACAGCTTGAGACTTCTGGACCCCCTGAGGAAGGCAAAAGCAGTGGAGATCTGGCAAGTGGT